>CANNZV010001113.1:0-103219 GCA_947561585.1 Caprella mutica | reverse complement strand
GGAGTCGCTACCAAATTATAGGGAATCGCTACCAAATTATAGAGAATCGCTACCAAATTATGGAGAATCGCTACCAAATTATAGGAATCGTTACCAAATTATAGGGAATCGTTACCAAATTATAGGGAATCGCTACAAAATTATAGGGAATCGTTACCAAATTATAGGGAGTCGCTACCAAATTATAGGGAATCGCTACCAAATTATAGAGAATCGCTACCAAATTATAGGGAATCGCTCCCAAATTATAGGGAGTCGCTACCAAATTATAGGGAATCGCTACCAAATTATAGGGAATCGCTACCAAATTATAGGGAATCGCTACCAAATTATAGGGAATCGCTACCAAATTATAGGGAGTCGCTACCAGATTATAGAGAATCGCTACCAAATTATGGAGAATCGCTACCAAATTATAGGGAATCGTTACCAAATTATAAGGAATTGCTACCAAATTATAGGGAATCGCTACCAAATTATAGGGAGTCGCTACCAAATTATAGGGAATCGCTACCAAATTATAGAGAATCGCTACCAAATTATAGGGAATCGCTACCAAATTATAGGGAGTCGCTACCAAATTATAGGGAATCGCTACCAAATTATAGGGAATCGCAACCAAATTATAGGGAATCGCTACCAAATTATAGGGAATCGCTACCAAATTATAGGGAATCGCTACCAAATTATAGGGAATCGCAACCAAATTATAGGGAATCGCTACCAAATTATAGGGAATCGCTACCAAATTATAGGGAATCGCTACCAAATTATAGGGAATCGCAACCAAATTATAGGGAATCGCTACCAAATTATAGGGAATCGCTACCAAATTATAGGGAATCGCTACCAAATTATAGAGAATCGCTACCAAATTATGGAGAATCGCTACCAAATTATAGGGAATCGTTACCAATTAAAGGGGATCGTTACCAAATTATAGGGAATCGCTACCAAATTATAGGGAATCGCTACCAAATTATAGGGAGTCGCTACCAAATTATAGGGAATCGCTACCAAATTATAGGGAATCGCTACCAAATTATAGGGAATCGCTACCAAATTATAGGGAATCGCTACCAAATTATAGAGAAAAGCTACCAAATTATGGAGAATCGCTACCAAATTATAGGGAATCGTTACCAAATTATAGGGAATCGTTACCAAATTATAGGGAATCGCTACCAAATTATAGGGAATCGCTACCAAATTATAGGGAGTCGCTACCAAATTATAGGGAATCGCTACCAAATTATAGAGAATCGCTACCAAATTATAGGGAATCGCTACCAAATTATAGGGAGTCGCTACCAAATTATAGGGAATCGCTACCAAATTATAGGGAATCGCTACCAAATTATAGGGAATCGCTACCAAATTATAGGGAATCGCTACCAAATTATAGGGAGTCGCTACCAGATTATAGAGAATCGCTACCAAATTATGGAGAATCGCTACCAAATTATAGGGAATGGTTACCAAATTATAGGGAATTGCTACCAAATTATAGGGAGTCGCTACCAAATTATAGGGAGTCGCTACCAAATTATAGAGAATCGCTACCAAATTATAGGGAGTCGCTACCAAATTATAGGGAGTCGCTACCAAATTATAGGGAATCGCTACCAAATTATAGGGAATCGCTACCAAATTATAGGGAGTCGCTACCAAATTATAGGGAATCGCTACCAAATTATAGAGAATCGCTACCAAATTATAGAGAATCGCTACCAAATTATAGGGAATCGCTACCAAATTATAGGGAATCGTTACCAAATTATAGGGAATCGCTACCAAATTATAGAGAATCGCTACCAAATTATAGGGAATCGCTACCAAATTATAGGGAATCGTTACACCAAATTATAGGGAATCGTTACCAAATTATAGGGAGTCGCTACCAAATTATAGGGAGTCGCTACCAAATTATAGGGAATCGCTACCAAATTATAGAGAATCGCTACCACATTATAGGGAATCGCTACCAAATTATAGGGAGTCGCTACCAAATTATAGGGAATCGCTACCAAATTATAGAGAATCGCTACCAAATTTTAGAGAACCAAATTATAGAGAATCGCTACCAAATTATAGAGGAATCGCTACCAAATTATAGAGAATCGCTACCAAATTATAGAGAACCAAATTATAGGAGAATCGCTACCAATTATAGGGAATCGCTACCAAATTATAGGAATCGTTACCAAATTATACAGAATCGCTACCAAATTATAGAGAATCGCTACCAAATTATAGAGAATCGCTACCAAATTATAGAGAATCGCTACCAAATTATAGAGAATCGCTACCAAATTATAGAGAATCGCTACCAATTATAGAGAATCGCTGCCAAATTATAGGGAATCGTTACCAAATTATAGAGAATCGCTACCAAATTATAGGGAATCGCTACCAAATTATAGGAATCGTTACCAAATTATAGGGAATCGCTACCAAATTATAGGGAATCGCTACCAAATTGTAGGAAACCGCTACAAAATTGTATCGAGTTGCACCATGAAAGTATATTTCGTGGAAGAGGAAAAACGTCCGTTTTTATTCGATTCGTACTCAAACAAGATGGCGTCCTATTATTCACACTATAAAAACACGTTAACTATACGTAGTGTACTGGGCTTTAATAAGCTTATTATATAATTATAATGTTGGAATAATATACTACATAATATCATTTAACAATGTACACAAGTAAATAGATAAATAATAATTATTAAATGGAATGCTTTTACAGTTATCACTGAAGAGTAGGAGATATATTGCTCGAGTAGACTCAAACGGAATAAATAATAATTGTTATAAGTGAGAAGATAACGATTATGTTTCTTCTTTAGTGATTACCTGCAGATAAATAATTCCCTAGATTGGGAAAAATTTCTTGTGCTTAATCTCTTTAAATAACAAAAAAGAACAGTTGTGATAATTTACCAATTCGATTTCGCCGTCAACTTTTCCTCTACGCATTCATATCTAGAGTATATTACATGTTCAACAAAAGCAACCAATTTGTGAGACATCTTAAGATATAAATACATAAAATGTTTACCTTCAGCACTAAGTAATAAAGCAACACTGCGATAAAAATTACCTACTTTCCACCTGCCAGAAATATAATTACTACTACAGAATGTGAGAGCAAACGTTCTAAATATACCCAGCTGCACCTAGTTAAATAATACTCCCTGTGATGTATCAAAGCAATGTATTACATATCACCTTAATCTTCTAAGTATATTCATGGCTACCATAACTTATTCTACACCACTTATTCCCTTACATAAACTATTCAGAGTGCATCTTACTCTACCTCAGACAAAGCCATTACTCCCAAACCTCATGAATCTCACAGTAGTTCGAATGTACGGCAGACATCTACAGAGCAGTTTATAAAGGAGAACAAAATACCGCCGATGTGAACGCATCAGCATTTGCTGCAATCATATTTCGCCTAACGAGCTTCCCGATTCAAAAGAGGGCAACGGAACGACATTCCTATCGTATTTCAGCGCTGAAACGACGCGGCGATACACCCACACTGAAATTCGGTGGGGTAGATTTAATCGGAGAAATTCTCTGCATATTCTTACTGCAGGAGCAGAGAGTAATGGCACAATGCACTGATAATGCAGAGAAAAGTAGTACCTCATTGTAGGAGTATCATAGCATGAATAATATATGACTAGAAACACTGAGCTCTTAAATTGATGTAAAACACACGAGTAACTTTGGCGTGGCTATAGCTGCTAAATATAATAAATGATTAATTAAGAAAATGATTCAATTAAAAGTTTCCTTCAGATATTGATAAATAAGTACCTATAATTATCATCAAAGAGAAACTATCACATGGAACATAAGATTGTTACAATGATTATTACAGTAGAACTCCGATGAAATCCTGTATAGTGAACCATTCTTATTAGTAATGAAATAGCCTCTATATAGTGACAAAATTTTCTTTAGTCTGCCATAAAATGGCCATTAGTCTTAGAAAAATTAATGGTCATTTATGGCAGACTAAAGAATTTTTTTTCACTATATAGAGGCTATTTCACTACTCAGGACTCTACTACTCAGTATACAGGGTTTCACTATAGAGGAGTTGTATTGTAGTTAATTAACTATATAGATCTAATCACTATTCGAATCATATATACTTTAATTAATATTACCAATTATATCATTTGAAGTGTATTATACACATAAGATAGTTAACTGGAACTAGAAAATGTAAAATCATAACAAACTGTTTTGTTGTTATCTGTAGAATATACCTGTCTATTTGTTATCTATTACAGAGCAGTTTAAGTTTATTTATGTTTCTTTAAAGTAAAATATTCTTTCACAAATATATTAATGATATTTAATTTTAGAAATTCCTTGATTATTAGAATCTATTTTAATTCTCAAGCATCTTCATAATTCACTTCATTAACAAAGTGATATGAATTACCACTAGTGAAGACATTAATGCTGTTGTTTTGGAATATTATTCCAGCAAGTTTTTCTCAAAGTGTATAAAAGATACATATTATTATATATATATAATTGCAAATGTTATTGACTGTCATATTAATATTATTATTATTCATAGTCTAAGAAGTTCATAATATATATTTCAGAGAACGATTTCTCAATAATTATAATGAGGCGACCCCATTTTATAATATATTTATTTGAGGTTCACACTGTGATTTCGCAATAATATAGTCTGGGTACAGCCTTTCATAACGAATATCAAAATACACCAACAAAATATACAATAAATACTTTAATGGCCTTCAATATGACAAGGAATTAGTATGTTTTTATTTGTATTAAATTGGTACATCATAATTGGTAAATCCTCATTATAAAAGTATGTGTCTACTGTTTCACCGATGATATAAAGAGCAGGATATTAGTCGCTAGATAATATACCCCATGTGTTCAATAGGATACCGTATAAGTGTTTCCGAGTCCCTACACAATTCAGTATTGCGTGAGTAGACAAGATTAGCTCCATAGAAAATACCCCCTACATGATAAAACTTTAGTAACTTCGACTAGCTGCAGAAATTGGAATTTTCAGCATAAACTCTAAGGCCTATTTCACACATTCTATAAAAACGTAGAATAAAAAACGCCCAGTCTAAGCGGACATACAAAGCACATACGCTCCATTTTCTTGGCTGCAGCATGAGAAAAACTGCCTGAGAAATAGATCACGTCTCACCTTCACTGACGAATACGTGGGCCGTGGCGTTTGTGCTGCCCGCAGAGCAGGTGTAGTTACCAGAGTCGGAGTAAGTAGCGTCCGTGATGGTGAGTCTGGTTGAAGTCTGCACCGTGTGTTCGGTCTGCACATTTATACCACCCCGAGTCCGGTCGTAATTTATCATCTTGTGATTATGGTACCAGAACACGAAAGGAGAAGGACCGATTGTCTGGAAACAAAGCAGGTACATTCTTAGATAACATGCTATCCTCTGGAAATTGACAGATGGGAGAATAATTACACGGTTAATGATATCAAAGATTGAAGAGGATGGATTAAACACGCTAATTTCTAGTCGCTCAAACTCTTGATGGTTCTAAATTGAATAACTTTATTTCAACATTGAATTTACCTAACGGGCTGTTAAAAATTATGAACAATAAACAAAGAAAGAAATAAGTAAGCAAATTCACACTTTGATTAATAAATTCAATAGTTTCAAGAAAATGAATTTGATATAAATGTGTTTCGTTATTGCATCTTGCTCTAGAATATTATGAAGAAAACTAACAGTAATTTCAATGTTGGAGAATAACGTCTCACTGTTCTAATTCAACTCCAAACAAATGGTAAAAAGACGGAAAGAAATGGTCGAATGCAGAGATTGTAAATTACGGGCCTCATAAAACTCATTAAAAAGATGTCCATATTTCAATTAGGCAAAGAGTAATTTTCAACTCTCTTTTGCCGAGCGTCCAGAGTTTCAAAACTGGCCTTTGATTTTCACAAATGAAATTAAAGAAGAAAGTGGGTGTAGCTGTTGAAATGAGTTCAGAACACGGGGTCGTAAAAGTTATAAATGACCCCACTCTTGTTCTCAGGGGCAGATTACACCAGCTATATATGGACTCAATGGCCACCTACTTACAAAGTGAAAAATCCAATAATGTCTTAATTGTCGCAGACAAAATTCTTTCACGATTTTCCTAAGCTACATTTCCTGATATTCTTGCTGAAGTTCATTCTACTACCTACTAGATTACCAAGTTATTTGGAGCAGTTAAACTCTGTCTAATAAATTCCACTGAACTTCGAATGCCAAGTGTGTCCGATTACTGATATTTACAAACATTAAATGCGATTAAGGTCGGAAAAGCTAGCGGATCTATCCCTGGTATTGGCAAAATGTCACTAAACCCATTGATTTACTGCAGGGCAAATGGCCGGGCCTTCAGTTGCACAACCTATACCTACCTGTGTAACGTCAGAAACAACTTCTGACTTCTGAGTATTAGTGACAAAAAACTGAGCCAAAGATTAATCAAGACTAGCAGGTTAATTAAATAGTTATAAATCAGGAGAGTTCAGGAGAATCTGGTTAATAAATAAATAGTATTAAGAATGCAGCTATTCCGTTAATAATTCAGAGGTGATGATGAGTCCTTTTATAAGATAAATGTCTTCTTTTACAGCATGGTTTTTGACTTTTGATATATAGGCTGTAGCTATATTGGAGCTCCGGCTGTCATTTGACACTTATTTATTGATGCTATAAACACCAGCGATAAATCCTGCAGAATCTGAACCGAATAAACTGCTGTGACTTTTCTTTCTCTCAGCACTTTGGTGTTAATAAATAGATATATTTCGGGATAAATAGATGAATTATAGAGAAGGTTGCATTGTTATTTGAGAGAACTAGTTTACCCCATCTATAATGCAGTGGATGGAGATGGTGGAGCCTGACTGCACGTGTAGTTCTTTGCTGCCCAGGATGGAGGCCCTCGGCACCACCACGGAGAGGTTCACCCGGTACGTGAAGCCGCCTGTTTTCGTTGGTACCTGTCACCAAAGAAAAATAAAAATTAGTGCATGTCATCTATGATAAAAATCTATAAATCTATCACCTATAAATAATCATATGCGATTCGTTTATAGAAAAATTTAGTGATAATTTTACTTCGATGAAATTATTTAATAGGTTGCAAAAAAGATTATTTACTTCGAATGTATTAATGGTGATACGTTAATTTATTACTCTGCAATTATACCACAGCTACAAGAAAATAAATTATACATGTAGCTATGTCATTAATATCTATACACACATACATAGTTTATAATTATATATAGCTAGAGTACTGAATTATTCTATCAGAATACGTTCTCTATTAGTGATAAACCATGAATAAAATATAACTTCTCTGCTTTTATGCAGTGAAAAGAACCACTGTGAATATTCTACACGTATAACTTTGCTACCTTTTAATCCAATTATAAAATTCAATTTAATTTCGCAGAACTAACTATCAGATATTCAACTAATAGTTTCGTCAATTTCATCGAATAGCTTTCATTAAAACTTATTTATACGTATTTTAATTTGAATGAATGTATGCATTTTGAGGTCTGATTCTTTTTAGAGTTACGAACATCGTTACAAATTTGAATTTTTCTTGGTGTGTTACCTTTTCGAGTACTACAGTCATTTGAATATTAATAACTTAAAGATCTACATCACAGCTCATCACAACGCTAATTGTTCATGTGATGGATAAGAGGGAACTAAATAGCGCAATGTTCACTTGAATAAACTATGGGTAATGAATTAATAACAGGTTAGACACTGACAGACAGTCCAAACATAAGCGAAAATAAGATTACTGAATTATTCTATTGCATTTAGGGACTCTGGAACAGTTCATATTTCTATTGTCATTTTCTGCACATAGGTACACTGTCCCATGCACATGAAAGGAAGAATAATTTATACACATACACAGCGTACACATCAACTTAATGGGTTTGGAGAATTTAAATGGATATTTGATTGCGGAATGTAGATTTACTGATTATATTTTAAATGGAAACGAAATGTAAATGTTTATTTCTCATAAAAATGTATTATAACTTTGATTTAAGTTACAGAACTTCAGAAGGGGTACAGTGTACGTACCTACGTCTACTTTCCAATCTGACGTCAATATGACACAAACAGTAAACAGAATGAATTGAAAGATCGTCAATTTAGATGAAGCGTCAGTTTTACTTCAGGATATGGATTGACGTAAATCACGTCTATATAACTGTATATTGGGTTGACAGACGTTTCGTCGAAAGATGCTTCGTCGAAAAGATTTCGTAAATGGGATATTAACACACTCTAATGTTAAAAAAATATGTACTTTAATAGAAAAATGTATCAAACTACATGATAGAATAATGGCAAGGAAGAAAACTATTAAAAAAATTCAATTGTTTTTCTACTTTAATATAAATAATATAAATAATAACAAATCATTTAAAAGTAAATTGTAAAATTATATATACAAGACAAAACCTGTAAAATATATCATTCCAAATAATGAAATAATTGAAAACTAAAGGACTAAATCCACACACAAAGAGCATTCTTAATTATTAATGTAATTCTTTGTCTATAAGTAGCCTCGTGTCACAACTGCCTATTAACCTTTAATGACGAGATTAAACTTTAGGTCTCCGTTTTTGATGAAACCTAATGTGAGTTATCTTTAAGAGGTTAAAAGCATAGAAAGTAGTTCGTATATTCATTCACCTAAACGGTTGTGATTCAGATGATCACGCGAATTTCAAATTGCAATAATATAAATATTTGTAACTGTAAAGGTTATAATCCTTCATTTCCTACATTCTTTAATTCGTATTGAATAATTCAGGTAACTTTCAGGTCGATGAATTTATAACTACCTGTCTACTTCTTACCCAAAAAGTTTTATAGGGATGCCAAAAATTTTAGGTCATCAAATTAAGGCTGCCAAATCCTATAACCTAAAGACAATTACAGACTGACTGCATAAACATACAGTGGGGGTTATACTCAACATGTCCAATTGTCCATCACAAGTTTGGAACAGAAATTTCAATTAAAAATGAGAGAGTTTTATAGTATGAATAATGTTGCGTGACCATTTGATCACGCATGTCATTTAAAGGGTTTATTAGTATCTTGCCATGATTGCTCGGGTGATGGTGTCTTTTCCAGTACTTTTGGAATATTGATAATAATATATTAGTTCTACAATATTATGTAATGAACTAATATTTTTCTTGGAGACCGGAGAGGATTTTTTTTAAATTTTGTTCTTACAGGATGAAAATTCGAAAATGGGATATCGTTTGATAACTCGATTTTAAGCCAACTTCTTGTTTCAAAGAATCACTTTTTGGTAAAACAGTAGCCTAAAATATCGATAAACATTCAGCAGCGTATTTCTAAATAAAATCTCACTATTCACTATAGGATTACCGAACACTCGCAGTAGTCGAACAGTGGGCATTTACCAACTGAAAATGGTTTGTCAATGACAAATCTAACTATATAAATCCTACTTCCTATTATGAAACTTTAACTATTGAGAGGAAATAGGAAATTTGGTTTAAATTTTAATAATCACAAACGTAACTTATCCAAAATTATTAAATTACTTTGTTATTATTGAGTAGTTTTGATTATATTAAAGTAGAAAACGATTGAAATTTATTTAATAGTTTGCGTCCTCACCATTATTCTATTTTGTAATTTGATCTTTTGATACATTATTCTGTCAAAGTACGTGTTTTGAAACATTAGAGTGTATTAATATAACCTTTATGAAAATTTGTCGACAAAACGTCCTGTCGATGAAACGACTGCTCACCGTATATTGGGAGTTAAGGTGGCGCGAAGAAAAGGAAACCCATTTTCAAATTAGTTTATTTAAAAAATATCAATGCTTGAAATTTTCTAAAAAACATGCTTTTAAATCTTTACTTTTTCTACATCTATCTTAAAAATCTGTTAAAGTTACGACCAAAATTAAATACCCTGCAGCTAATTAAAAATTGGAAATAAAAAGGGCTTGCGCGAAGATGAAATATAAAAAACTTCTCAGTAGGTATAATTCATTTTATATGGATGTAAAAACTTTAAATCCTACTTTTTTTTGTAATAAATATGAAATTAGATACAATAAAAAAATAATAAGTATCATTTGACTCTTGGTATTTGATATAAAATCGATCCATTTAATACAATGAGTTTGCCATTAATTTGTATCTCTTAATTATTCAAAACCCTCAAAATGCAACTTTCAATAGAACAGAGTTTTCGTTCTACACTGGTAACTTTAAACAGGTTCAACATCATTCCAAAAATTATAAAACCATTTTGACAAATGTTAAAAAGTTTGACAAAGTTCAAAACTGAAGAAACCACTTTAAACTCGAATAAAAAACGATCAGGTTGCAGTAGAACAGAATGAACACACGAAAACATTAATCTTATTCATGAATGGATCTCAGTTTATTGAGAATCCAAAAATATCAATCAGAAGGAGCGGACTGAACATCACTAAGGAAACATTTCACCGAATTGTTGAACACGAATTGAGATATCATCCTTTCAAGATGCATGCAAGTCTCGGACTCTTAGAACTGATTTACCACACCGGCCAAATTTTGCAAAATGGTTTCTGCAAAGAAATGCACGGTTTGTAGAAGACATCGTGATAGGTGATGAAGATGTATTGGTGATGAAGATGTATTTCCATTAATGAAAGAGTTAATAACCAAATCATAATTGAATAAAGATAGTATGATTTAATTTTTACTAGTACCATTTAGAAATGAACACACCTATTGTGAAGTGTTTTTTGTGTGTTTCGTCCTTGCGACAGCCCTTTTTATTTCCGTTTGTAATTTGCTAAAGAATGTTTTATTTTAATCGTAACCGTAACAGGTTTTCAACTTAGATACAGCAAAAGTGAACGAATAAAGCTGTGTGTTTAGAAAATGTCTAGCTTTGATAGTTTTTAAAACTAATTTGAAAATGGTTTCTTTTTTTGCACACCTTGGAGTTAGAGAACTATTGGCAACAGTAGGCAACTTCTTATAATAGTAAGACCATCTGATAAATAGTTTCTAAAGAATTCTAAACATCAATGATCGAAACCTCTTAAAAACATTTAGCTGATGTTATTATGAATAGTATGCGTGACTATTGCTACTGATTGATGTACTATCGTGAACAATAAAGAAGGGTGCCCGGCACCTTTTCACTGTACCCGGCATGTTTGAAAATTATGTGAATAGAACATTCAGTGTTCTCATTTTTTCATTTTTCATTTTCGCATCTAGGTAATCAAATTAATTATAAATGTATAATTTTTTCAATCTATTTCAATGTTATACAATGTTATACAGTGGGTGTGCGAGAAAAATACTTTAAGAACCAATGTGTTATCTCCATTAGTTACTATAGCTACTCATTGATGTACTATCACTAGCAATGTATTATCTCCATTAGTTACTATAGCAACTAATTGATGTACTATCACTAGCAATATGTTTTCTCCATTAGTTACTATAGCTACTCATTGATGTACTATCACTAGCAATATGTTTTCTCCATTAGTTACTATAGCTACTCATTGATGTACTATCACTAGCAATATGTTTTCTCCATTAGTTACTGACTATTCCTCTCACTAACGCCTTATTTCCTCATTAGTTTCTCGTAATAAATAGAGTGTGTGACATGACAGTTACTGGACTGTAGTGAAATAATGTTAGAGCAGCAAGAGACCATAACTTGAAACAAGTGAGAACACAGTGCACTAGAGGGAGCACAGTGCACTAGAGGGAACACAGTGCACTAGAGGGAACACAGTGCACTAGAGGGAACACAGTGCACTAGAGAGAACACAGTGCACTAAAGGGAACACAGTGCACTAGAGAGAACACAGTGCACTAAAGGGAACACAGTGCACTAGAGGGAACACAGTGCACTAGAGGGAACACAGTGCACTAGAGGGAACACAGTGCACTAGAGAGAACACAGTGCACTAGAGGGAACACAGTGCACTAGAGGGAACACAGTGTACTAGAGAGAACACAGTGCACTAGAGGGAACACAGTGCACTAGAGGGAACACAGTGCACTAGAGGGAACACAGTGCACTAGAGAGAACACAGTGCACTAGAGGGAACACAGTGCACTAGAGGGAACACAGTGCACTAGAGGGAACATAGTGCACTAGAGGGAACACAGTGCACTAGAGAGAACACAGTGCACTAGAGGGAACACAGTGCACTAGAGGGAACACAGTGCACTAGAGGGAGCACAGTGCACTAGAGGGAACACAGTGCACTAGAGGGAACACGGTGCACTAGAGGGAACACAGTACACTAGAGAGAACACTGTGCACTAGAGGGAACACAGTGCACTAGAGGGAACACAGTGCACTAGAGGGAACACAGTGTACTAGAGAGAACACAGTGCACTAGAGGGAACACAGTGCACTAGAGGGAACACAGTGCACTAGAGGGAACACAGTGCACTAGAGAGAACACAGTGCACTAGAGGGAACACAGTGCACTAGAGGGAACACAGTGCACTAGAGGGAACATAGTGCACTAGAGGGAACACAGTGCACTAGAGAGAACACAGTGCACTAGAGGGAACACAGTGCACTAGAGGGAACACAGTGCACTAGAGGGAACACAGTGCACTAGAGGGAGCACAGTGCACTAGAGGGAACACAGTGCACTAGAGGGAACACGGTGCACTAGAGGGAACACAGTACACTAGAGAGAACACTGTGCACTAGAGGGAACACAGTGCACTAGAGGGAACACAGTGCACTAGAGGGAACACAGTGCACTAGAGGGAACACAGTGCACTAGAGGGAGCACAGTGCACTAGAGGGAGCACAGTGCACTAGAGGGAACACAGTGCACTAGAGGGAACACAGTGCACTAGAGGGAACACAGTACACTAGAGAGAACACTGTGCACTAGAGGGAACACAGTGCACTAGAGGGAACACAGTGCACTAGAGGGAACACAGTGCACTAGAGGGAACACAGTGCACTAGAGGGAACACAGTGCACTAGAGGGAACACAGTGCACTAGAGGGAGCACAGTGCACTAGAGGGAACACAGTGCATTAGAGGGAACACGGTGCACTAGAGGGAACACAGTACACTAGAGAGAACACTGTGCACTAGAGGGAACACAGTGCACTAGAGGGAACACAGTGCACTAGAGGGAACACAGTGCACAAGAAGGAACACAGTGCACTAGAGGGAACACAGTGCACTAGAGGAAACAAGGTACACTATAGAAGGTATTTACTACAAATATCTAACAGACACTCCATATCATTATAACTCATCAGTGGGATTATATCTGCATAACATAACCGGTAACTATTATTATGTAGAATAATTTAAACAGGAAACTCTTAGTTATTATTTATCAATTGTAAGTAAAGACTGTAAATAGCACTTTATCAGTGTAAATAGCACTTTATCAGTGTAAATAGCACTTTATCAGTGTAAATAGCACTTTATCAGTGTAAATAGCACTTTATCACTGTAAATAGCACTTTATCACTGTAAATAGCACTTTATCAGTGTAAATAGCACTTTATCAGTGTAAATAGCACTTTATCAGTGTAAATAGCACTTTATCAGTGTAAATAGCACTTTATCAGTGTATACAGGGTGTCCCAAAAAAACCGATACCCAAATTTCAATGGCTGTAATTTAAAAACTATTATACTAACAAAAAATTTGAAAATCATATTTTGTTTATTAACATTTTTTCTATTTCTGTATAAAATTTTAGATGAATATATTCAACCGTTTTCTTTACACAGCATTTTTAGTGACCGATACCAAATACTAGATTGCGCACTTTTAACTTTAACTTTTAGGATATTAAAACCATGATTTTAATAACTTTCAAAAGTTTATTAAAATTATTTATCAAAGAACCGGTATTATAACAATAAAAGGCGTTTATTAATATGCAAACGAAAAAAAAAAACAATCAAACTGTTCCTCCTATTAATCGTTTCAGGCGATCTGGTGTGACATTTGATATGATGATTTAGGCGATAATGCGTATTGCCGAATAGCTCATTAGTTTTACCCTTACATAAACATCTCTGAACCCGTCCTGAACCAACCAGGTTCGATTGAGTCTGTGTCCGTGTATTTCTCGAAGTCTTGGAACGATTCTATCATTTAGTAGATTAAGGTATTTATCTCCATTTAAATTATTTTTGTAAAAATAAGGACAGACGATACGGCCAAGTCAGCCATTGCTGCCTAGTCCAATCCACACAGCCTTTCTTTCACGAAATTCTTACGTCAAAGTTGCAAGTAGGAGGTTGGTGTTTCGATGAATATGTGCGATGTTATAATTTATTTTGTCATTCAAATGAAAAGTGGTCTCATCACCAACCACATTATCGTCCACAAACCGGTCATTTCATTGCTAAAGACAATGAGCAAAATTCAGCCGCCGAGGAAGATCGGTATCTAGGTGTTTGTTTCGCTCGTGCGTCTTGTAAGAATGTCAATTCAAATCTAAGGTTACATATCTGTTGAATGTAGATTTAGTAACATCTAATCCCCTTTTTATTGCAGTAATTTGCAAATTTTCTGTAAGTGCTTCTTGAATAATTTAAACTGTGAAATAAGTGTTTTACTGAAAGTGCGCAAGCAGGTTTTTGGTATCGGTCACTAAAAATACAACTAAATGAAAACAGTTGGATCGATTCATCTAAAATTTTAAGATAGGAAAAATGTTGATTAACGGAATATTTTTTTCCAATTTTTTGTAACTTTAATAATTTTTGAATTACAGCCTTTGAAATTTGGGTATCTGTTTTTTTGGGACACCCTGTATAGCACTTTATCAGTGTAAATAGCACTTTATCAGTGTAAATAGCACTTTATCAGTGTAAATAGCACTTTATCAGTGTAAATAGCACTTTATCAGTGTAAATAGCACTTTATCAGTGTAAATAGCACTTTATCAGTGTAAATAGCACTTTATCAGTGTAAATAGCACTTTATCAGTGTAAATAGCACTTTATCAGTGTAAATAGCACTTTATCAGTGTAAATAGCACTTTATCAGTGTAAATAGCACTTTATCAGTGTAAATAGCACTTTATCAGTGTAAATAGCACTTTATCAGTGTAAATAGCACTTTATCAGTGTAAATAGCACTTTATCAGTGTAAATAGCACTTTATCAGTGTAAATAGCACTTTATCAGTGTAAATAGCACTTTATCAGTGTAAATAGCACTTTATCAGTGTATATAGCACTTTATCAGTGTAAATAGCACTTTATCAGTGTAAATAGCACTTTATCAGTGTAAATAGCACTTTATCAGTGTAAATAGCACTTTATCAGTGTAAATAGCACTTTATTAGTTTAAATAACACTTCATCAGTGTAAATAGCACTTTATTAGTGTAAATAACACTTCATCAGTGTAAATAGCACTTTGTCAGTGTAAATAGCACTTTATCAGTGTAAATAGCACTTTATCAGTGTAAATAGCACTTTATCAGTGTAAATAGCACTTTATCAATGTAAATAGCACTTTATCAGTGTAAATAGCACTTTATCAGTGTAAATAGCACTTTATCAGTGTAAATAGCACTTTATCAGTGTAAATAGCACTTTATCAGTGTAAATAGCACTTTATCAGTGTAAATAGCACTTTATCAGTGTAAATAGCACTTTATCAGTGTAAATAGCATTTTATCAGTGTAAATAACACTTTATCAGTGTAAATAGCACTTTATCAGTGTAAATAGAACTTTATCAGTGTAAATAGCACTTTATCAGTGTAAATAGCACTTTATTAGTGTAAATAACACTTCATCAGTGTAAATAGCACTTTATCAGTGTAAATAGCACTTTATCAGTGTAAATAGCACTTTATCAGTGTAAATAGCACTTTATCAGTGTAAATAGCACTTTATCAGTGTAAATAGCACCTTAGTAAATAGCACTTTATCAGTGTAAATAGCACCCTAGTAAATAGCACTTTAGTAGTATAAATAGCACTTTATCAGTGTAAATAACACTTTAGCAGTGTAAATAGCACCTTAGTAAATAGCACTTTATCAGTGTAAATAGCACCCTAGTAAATAGCACTTTAGTAGTATAAATAGCACTTTATCAGTGTAAATAACACTTTAGCAGTGTAAATAGCACCTTAGTAAATAGCACTTTATCAGTGTAAATAGCACCCTAGTAAATAGCACTTTAGTAGTATAAATAGCACTTTATCAGTGTAAATAACACTTTAGCAGTGTAAATAGCACTTTAGCAGTATAAATAGCACTTTAGCAGTATAAATAGCAGTATAAATAGCAGTGTAAATAGCAGTGTAAATAGCAGTGTAAATATATACCTCTTCACTCACTGCAATCTAGCATTCATGATATTCTAATTACTGTTCATTTTCATCAAAATAATTGTCCGTACATTTAATTAAGCCAAAGTTCGATATTGCCTCTGAAACCATTTGGTGATTGGTTAGTACCTAGTGATACCATAGGCAACTCTAAACACGCACCAATGTTCTTTGAGATACGAAGAGAAACTTTATGAAATAAAATGGAATATCGATTCGTAAAATTATTGAGAGTTTACGTGAAAAAATGATTATCATATAAGTATTTTAGAATATCAGATATATTGTGATGAACTCTTTCTTACATCTCACCACTCTTTTCTCTCACCACTCTTTTCTCTCACCACTCTTTTCTCTCACCACTCTTTTCTCTCACCACTCATTTCTCTCACCACTCTTTTCTCTCACCACTCAATTCTCTCACCACTCTTTTCTCTCACCACTCTTTTCTCTCACCACTCATTTCTCTCATCACTCTTTTCTCTCGCCACTCATTTCTCTCATCACTCTTTTCTCTCACCACTCATTTCTCTCACCACTCTTTTCTCTCACCACTCATTTCTCTCACCACTCTTTTCTCTCACCACTCATTTCTCTCATCACTCTTTTCTCTCACCACTCATTTCTCTCACCACTCATTTCTCTCATCACTCTTTTCTCTCACCACTCATTTCTCTCATCACTCTTTTCTCTCACCACTCATTTCTCTCATCACTCTTTTCTCTCACCACTCATTTCTCTCACCACTCATTTCTCTCATCACTCTTTTCTCTCACCACTCATTTCTCTCATCACTCTTTTCTCTCACCACTCAATTCTCTCACCACTCATTTCTCTCACCACTCTTTTCTCTCACCACTCATTTCTCTCACCACTCTTTTCTCTCACCACTCTTTTCTCTCACCACTCATTTCTCTCACCACTCATTTCTCTCACCACTCTTTTCTCTCACCCCTCATTTCTCTCACCACTCATTTCTCTCACCAGTCTTTTCTCTCATCATTTTTTTCTCTCACCACTCTTTTCTCTCACCACTCATTTCTCTCATCAGTCTTTTCTCTCATCACTCTTTTCTCTCACCACTCATTTCTCTCACCACTCATTTCTCTCACCAGTCTTTTCTCTCATCACTCATTTCTCTCACCACTCTTTCTTCTCACCACTCATTTCTCTCACCACTCATTTCTCTCACCTGACACTCGTAGAGTCCCTCGTCTCTTCGCTGCACGAATTTTATCTGGAGGAACCAATCGTCTTTCTCGTCACCCCGTATCACGCTGAAGCGTTCATCTGGCGTCTGTGTGTGTATGCCGGAGGTGAGGATGTGGTAGTCTTTGCGTCGAATCCACGTCACCTGACAGAGAGAGAGCAACGTCAGTAACTTCTCAGAGCGAATAAAGAAACAATTTAACTTGTTCGGTCTGTGACTCGAACTCCAAAGTCATGAAAACACAAAATAAAACTTCGGAGTGGAGTGTAATAAACTCCATGACGGAGTTACGGGGTCAAATGTCACCGTACGGGGGATTATTGTACAGACACGCGAATACTGCATGTGCTTTGAAATACTTAAATAAGACAATGTGCAGAAATTTGTAGGGAAACTAGGGATATTAAATAATTTAAAGGGACTGTACTTGTACAGTAAACTGCATATTTTACATTTTCATATATTTTATTCATATCTATCCATTACATATTACGCCATTTGATGTGTCCATTAAAACCAGGATTGCAACAAAATATTACAAATGTAGACTGAGGATTTCCATACCACGGATTTACTAACTGCACATTGTAGGATAGAAAGAAAGGATTAAATGAAGGACAATGGTAACGTTCCCTCAAACATGAGTACCGTACAATAGAGTTGAAAGGAAATAGTACATTGCCATTGACTAACAGAAGTCATTAGGTACTGCAATGTCTTGCATTAAACGGATTGAATGGCTCTCTCAGTCTAAAAAAACACTGATGACTAAATTCTCTCTTAAATGACTCTAATTCATTTAATCGAATTCGCACTTACCTATTTTAAATTACTTAAGGTCAAGCTAATCGAGTCGTAAAATAATTCACGAGATGAAGGTTCTTCCTTCTCAAAAATGTGTTTGAATAATTAAAGAGGATAATAAAAGTGTTAATGAAGTCCCCCCCCCCTCTCCCTCCCCCTCCAAATCATTTGATCCGCGCATTAGTAGTTTTGGTGTTTCTTTTTGGAGGGAGAGAGACGTTGATACGGAGTGACAGCAGCGGCCATCTTTGTACACTGGCACGCTAATGAGCTATTTTAGTGGCTCTGATAAAACATATCACGAGCGTCGTTAAGGAAGTAACAACCATCGAGATATAGGATGATAAAAAGCGTATCCAGTGCGTGCTGAACACTGCAACAGCGTCAGAAAGAACATAGCAAAGAGTAAGGGATAATTATCGGAGGAGTGAAGAGAAGGTACTGGAGAGAACAAATGGAGTAAGGGTGTCTGGCCACACTAAATAATGGCTAATTATGTCAGAGGATTTAAAAACAACAGCATTAAGAGCTGCTTTCTTCAGTGCAAAAACAAATAGACATTTTATTCTACTTTTCCCAGTGATAAAATGAATAAGAGGGAGAAATTAAAACTCGCTCTGGATAATTAATTAGGAACTGCAAATTAAAACTGTACTGAACATTCTCTGGAGAATGAAACTTGCTGAAAATGAGAGAAAAGGACACGCTTTATAATTAGTGGAGTGAGTTGTTAGTGAGTGAAGTGAGTTGTTAGTGAGTGAAGAGAGTTGTTAGTGAGTGAAGTGAGTTGCTAGAGAGTGAAGTGAGTTGTTAGAGAGTGAAGTGAGTTGTTAATGAGTGAAGTGAGTTGCTAGAGAGTGGAGTGAGTTGTAAGTGAGTGAAGTGAGTTGCTAGAGAGTGGAGTGAGTTGTTAGTGAGTGAAGTGAGTTATTTAACTATCGAGTGAAGCAGCAATAAAATAAATTAATTGATTCACAATGAGATGTAATTGGTGTTTTTCTCCATGGAATATATTTCATTCCTCTCCTAATTCCCTCATGCATATTCAATGTGGAGAACATTACTTATTGGTTTACCATCGCAATGTAAAATGTGCATCAGTGCATTGTGTGGCTATTGATTGAGGCAGGCATGCCATAGTCTCTGAACAGACTTCACTTTGCATACCAAACCAATGAGAGATGATTTCGCCTCATAAACCATGCAGTACTGACAGCCCCTTGTCAATTCGACGTGATGGCAACTACGTCTAACATTGACTGGAGCTACGTCTAATGTGATGACAACTACGTTTAACATTGACTGGAGCTACGTCTAATGTGATGAGAACTACGTCTAATGTAATGAGAACCACGTCTAATACTGTGAAGTGAACTACGTCTAATATTGTAAAGTGAACTACGTCTAATGTAATGAGAACCACGTCTAATACTGTTAAGTGAACTACGTCTAATATTGTTAAGTGAACTACGTCTAATACTGTGACAAGAACTACGTCTAATACTGATGAAAACTACGTCTAATACTGACAAGAACTACGTCTAATACTGATGAGAACTACGTCTGATACTGACGAAAACTACGTCTAATACTGATGAGAACTACGTCTAATAATGATGAGAACTACGTCTAATACTGATAAGAACTACTTCTAATACTGATGAGAACTACGTCTAATACTGATGAAAACTACGTCTAATACTGACAAGAACTACGTTTAATACTGATGAGAACTACGTCTGATACTGACGAAAACTACGTCTAATACTGATGAGAACTACGTCTAATAATGATGAGAACTACGTCTAATACTGATAAGAACTACTTCTAATACTTATGAGAACTACGTCTAATACTGATGAGAACTACGTCTAATACTGATGAGAACTACGTCTAATACTGATGAGAACTACGTCTAATACTGATGAGAACTACGTCTAATACTGGTGAGAACTACGTCTAATACTGACGAGAACTACGTCTAATAATGATGAGAACTACGTCTAATACTGACAAGAACTACGTCTAATACTGGTGATAACTACGTCTGTTACTGACAAGAACTACGTCTAATACTGACGAGAACAACGTCTAACACCGTGATGAGATATACGTTCAATTAAGATATAACCCATCACTATAACAATTATATACTTTGCTGCTCTAACAATTGTAATTGTTAATGTGTTATTTGAAACTAATTTATTTCTGATTTATTTTTCATGAGAAAATGAGTTCGTTATAATTGGCTTCAAATTCTTAATTAATATACAACCAAATCAGCATTACAAATTCTGATCATTGAATATAGCTGTCAGGCTGACATCAAATAAGGGAGTAATTATTCACATAAAGCATACATTCTCATTTCGCTGTATTATCTGCAGGCGAAAATGAATAGCAACGACAGTAATCCTCGACTGGTCTTTTATTATTTTTATTGTAATGTTCTTTATAGCGTGAGGGCAGCATCATATGTCTGTATTTGCAGAAATTGCAGACTATAAGGACCATGTAGTTGCAAGGGTCTGCACGGCCTACTATTCTTTATTATTAGCCAATTAGAACAAAACGACTCCTTCAAAAAAGCTGTCGCAGCAATTACTGCACAAAATATCGGACACTTGCCGAAACTTTTTGTAAATATGAACAATGTCCATCGACTATTATATACCTCACAATTTGTTGGAGGAGTTGATAGTCACTCTTCTAACTAGGTTGTCATTTTTACACTGGCTATTCATTTCTCACATTCTAGAGAAAAAATATAATGTAGCGCTGGAAGAAAGAATAAATCAGGTTAAAAACTGTGTGTAGTTGCAGTGAAGATTTATCTGAATGTTAGAAGATGTAAATCATTTCTAAATTAAAAGATGGTACAGTTTGTAAAGTGATATATAGTGTACGAATGGGAGAAATGAACTCTTGCATTGTTATTTCTCTTATGTAGCTTCTGTTCAAATTTTAAATTTAGAAATCTTCAAAGAGCGGCAACTTTCGGTTTTTTCTTATCGAGTTCAAAGCTTGAAATGGTTTCTACAGTTATTTTGGGAGCTCTGATAGTTTATGGAGAGGAAAAAAAGAGTTTGGCAACGAATTCTCCCTCCCTATTCTTTTGCTGCATGTAGGTAGGTCTCTTGAGAGCATTTTTGAAACAAATGAAAATTCTTCTCATTTCACAGGTACATTTTCAATGTCAACTTGAATGCATTCACCTGGGAAATTATACATTCCGAGTCTGAAAATACTCCTACAAACTCAGGTGCGGAGCCACTTGTTTTAATTATACGGACTCTGAACTTTTAGACAGGCTCTAAACATGCTAATCTCAAATAAGAAGCGAATTGTGAAAAACTTCGCTTCAAAGTAGAAACAGAATAAATTGCCATGCAAAGCAGATCTTATCTCCTCCATTTCACATTTTCCAAACCAATACATTAACCTCACAACCTTTAAAGTATTTGGTTACGTACCTTTCTGCCAATCTTCTTATCGTTGAAGTACTTCTTTATCTTGCAAGGTAGAAAAGTTGGGGTTCCTTCTTGCGCCGTTTGGTTCATATCTATTTTGAAGATTGGAATCCCACCAGGAAGGGAATCCACTACCATGTCCTTGCCAAGAACCAACCCCTTCACTGGATCCCACTCCATCTGCGCTGATCTGTAGTTACCCGTCGCACCTAAATGGAGAAGAAGAAGAAGAAGGAGGTCAGTAACCATCTTATATTTCATATATTCTCTCTGAAAATTACGTAGAAAGTTTCCAAGATGAAAGATATGTTTTTTTCAATCTGGCAAGATAATTGAAAATTTTATATATGGATATAATACTGGTAATTCTGACAGTACAAACATGGCACTATATACGACAGAACCTGAAAAGAAATCTTGATAAGAAAATCAAATCCCTTACAGTCTGTGAAATACGATTTATTCCATATTACAGTTGGCTCTTCCATGCAATCTTTGAAGTGTAAATAGAGTATTCATTTGAAAAGAGTTTCTGTACAATTTGACTTCTGTTTGATATTTCCTATATGTATTCATATATCTTAAACAGGAACAGAAGAATAATTTAGTGCTGATAAAAAGGAAGTAGAGGAACATTTCTCGACTGAAATGAATACATTTCCCTCCGAAGGAATAAATTTTAGGCCACAATTATTCTATGAATGCGTTTCAGATTTATTTTAAATCCTGAAGTCTGTGTCTTCATTTATTGCTAACATAAAGCAAGAAGATGCAAAAGAACATGATATCTTTTCTGCCTCGACTCTTTGGGGAGTTTCCAGAAATCGCATTCGCTGCATTTGTATCTTGTGTGAACTTCAAAAGAGAGACAATAAACCAGAATGGAGCTGTAATTCTTTGCGAAGATGTTCACTGCCAGTCTATGGCGAAAGGAACTTTGTGGCGGATGAAAATTAAACATGTCCACGTTTCGAAAAACACTGCATCCCTTCTCCCATCTCCGTGGATAATGGTGGGGCAAAAGTTAGCCTCACTTCGTCAGAAAATAGACCTCGAAGTTCTGAGAAAATGCTCACTTTAGATCATAAATCACAATAAAGAGGTAGATAATGATGCAAGTTACAACCATCACTTTGTTTCGCGAGACAAAGACGTCGCCAAATAGGTTTTGTTTTCTCTCATCAATTCGCACAGGTAGACTTACGGAAAATATTTCGGAGGACAAAAAATAGTCATTTCAATAGTAAATTGGATCCATTGTCAGTTATTCCTTTTTCTCGCTCACAGTG
This sequence comes from Caprella mutica, assembly GCA_947561585.1. NCBI lineage: Eukaryota > Metazoa > Arthropoda > Malacostraca > Amphipoda > Caprellidae > Caprella > Caprella mutica. The sequence goes on along the minus strand of CANNZV010001113.1, from coordinate 79,988 downwards.
ACACCATTGTATGTAGAACGGTTCGATAGCTATATTGTAATTCACAGAGGGAATAACTATCAAGATTGCAATATGCGATAATATAGGCAGCGTCTTACTAGCGATGAATAAATGTAGGTATAGAGTCCGAAGTGGGGCATTAGAATTGAAATGTGTAGGTGGCAGCTTGTATTAAATATAATCAATAGTGAGACAAACTGAATGTGACACCTAATGAACGCTATTATGTGATGGTTGAGTAGCGTTATATTGTTACATGTAGTGTGAGAGTAGCATTAATTAAAGACACATAGCGTGAGAGTAGCGTTATATTGCTACATGTAGTGTGGGAGTAGCAATACTTAAAGACACATAGCGTGAGAGTAGCATTACCTTGAAACATGTAGTGTGGGAGTAGCGTTACTTAGAGGCATGTAGCGTGATAGTAGCATTGCTTAGAGGCATGTAGCGTGAGAGTAGCATTACCTAGAGGCATGTAATGTGAGAGTAGCATTACCTAGAGACATGTAGCGTGAAAGTAGCATTAACTGTAGACATGTAGCGTGAGAGTAGCATTACCTTGAGACATGTAGTGTGAGAGTAGCATTAACTATAGACATGAAGCGTGAAAGTAGCATTAACTGTAGACATGTAGCGTGAGAGTAGCTTTAACTATAGACATGTAGCGTGAGAGTAGCATTAACTGTAGACATGTAGCGTGAGAGTAGCATTACCTTGAGACATGTAGTGTGAGAGTAGCATTACCTAGAGACATGTAGCGTGAAAGTAGCATTAACTGTAGACATGTAGTGTGAGAGTAGCATTAACTATAGACATGAAGCGTGAAAGTAGCATTAACTGTAGACATGTAGCGTGAGAGTAGCATTAACTGTAGACATGTAGCGTGAAAGTAGCATTAACTGTAGACATGTAGTGTGTGAGTAGCATTACCTAGAGACATGTAGCGTGAAAGTAGCATTAACTGTAGACATGTAGCGTGAGAGTAGCATTACCTATAGACATGAAGCGTGAGAGTAGCTTTAACTATAAACATGTAGCGTGAGAGTAGCATTAACTATAAACATGTAGCGTGAGAGTAGCATTACCTATAGACATGAAGCGTGAGAGTAGCTTTAACTATAAACATGTAGCGTGAGAGTAGCATTACCTATAGACATGAAGCGTGAGAGTAGCTTTAACTATAGACATGTAGCGTGAGAGTAGCATTACACAGTTACATGTAGCGTTTAATAGCGTAATTTAGTATTTATTCAGAGAGAGTTTATCTTGGCAATAACTATTCATGGTAAATTTATTCCCTAGCTATCACGGGAGAATTTTCAATAATCGAAGACATGGAATCACACAGTAAATTGCAGAACAAATTAACACTTCGCCTGCAGTGACTAGCAGTGACTAGCAGTGACTTAGCAATGACTAGCAGTGACTAGCAGTGACTTAGCAGTGACTAGCAGCGACTAGCAGCGACTAGCAGCGACTAGCAATGACTAGCAGTGACTATCAGTAACTAGCAGTGACTTAGCAGTGACTAGCAGTGACTAGCAGTGACTTAGCAATGACTGGCAGTGACTAGCAAAGACTAACAGTGACTAGCAGCGACTAGCAGTGACTAGCAGTGACTATCAGTAACTAGCAGTGACTTAGCAGTGACTAGCAGTGACTAGCAGTGACTTAGCAATGACTAGCAGTGACTAGCAGTGACTAACAGTGACTAGCAGCGACTAGCAGCGACTAGCAGCGACTAGCAGCGACTAGCAGTGATTAGCAGTGACTAGCAGCGACTAGCAGCGACTTAGCAGTGACTAGCAGCGACTTAGCAGTGACTTAGCAATGCAATTACTTAAATTTCTACAGATATCTAAATATTATTAATGTATTGTACTTTACACCGCATAATTGCATGCTTCTAATTCTCTAAATAACATATTCTAAATTATCATATTGTATTTTTGATTCCTAGTTTCTTTGAAATAATAATTTTGATCGGCAATGTGTCAGTGATCGGCAATGTAAATCTTGCCCTAATCTTTATTATTGCAGCTATAGGAAAATAATAAGAAAAATTGGGCCTTTTCGCGGCGTGATTAATCAATATGAGAAAGAGAGAGTAAGGTGAGTAAGGAGAGTAAGGTGAGTAAGGTGAGTGAGGTGAATAAGGTGAGTAAGGTGAGTAAGGTGAGTGAGGTGAGTGAGGTGAATAAGGTGAGTAAGGTGAGTAAGATGAGTGTGGTGAGTGAGGTGAGTAAGGTGAGTGAGGTGAGTGTGGTGAGTGAGGTGAGTGAGGTGAGTAATGTGAGTAAGGTGAGTAAGGTGAGTAAGGTGAGTGAGGTGAGTAGGGTGAGTGAGGTGAGTAAGGTGAGTGAGGTGAGTGTGGTGGGTGAGGTGAGTAAGGTGAGTGAGGTGAGCGTGGTGAGTGAGGTGAGTAAGGTGAGTGAGGTGGTGAGGTGAGTGAGGTGAGTAAGGTGAGTAAAGTGAGTAAGGTGAGTAAGGTGAGTAAGATGAGTGAGGTGAGTAAGGTGAGTGAGGTGAGTGTGGTGAGTAAGGTGAGTAAGGTGAGTGAGGTGAGTAAGGTGAGTGAGGTGAGTAAGGTGAGTAAGGTGAGTAAGATGAGTGAGGTGAGTAAGGTGAGTGAGGTGAGTGTGGTGAGTGAGGTGAGTAAGGTGAGTAAGGTGAGTGAGGTGAGTAAGGTGAGTGAGGTGAGTGAGGTGAGTGAGGTGAGTGAGGTGAGTGAGGTGAGTGAGGTGAGTAAGGTTAGTAAGGTGAGTGAGGTGAGAAAGGTGAGCGAGGTGAGTGAGGTGAGTAAGGTGAGTAAGGTGAGTAAGGTGAGTGAGGTGAGAAAGGTGAGCGAGGTGAGTGAGGTGAGTAAGGTGAGTAAGGTGAGTGAGGTGAGTGAGGTGAGTAAGGAGAGTGAGGTGAGAAAGGTGAGTGAGGTGAGTGAGGTGAGTAAGGTGAGTGAGGTGAGTGAGGTGAGTATGGTGAGTAAGGTGAGTAAGGTGAGTAAGGTGAGTGAGGTGAATAAGGTGAGTAAGGTGAGTGAGGTGAGTGAGGTGAATAAGGTGAGTAAGGTGAGTAAGATGAGTGTGGTGAGTGAGGTGAGTAAGGTGAGTGAGGTGAGTGTGGTGAGTGAGGTGAGTGAGGTGAGTAATGTGAGTAAGGTGAGTAAGGTGAGTAAGGTGAGTGAGGTGAGTAGGGTGAGTGAGGTGAGTAAGGTGAGTGAGGTGAGTGTGGTGGGTGAGGTGAGTAAGGTGAGTGAGGTGAGCGTGGTGAGTGAGGTGAGTAAGGTGAGTGAGGTGGTGAGGTGAGTGAGGTGAGTAAGGTGAGTAAAGTGAGTAAGGTGAGTAAGGTGAGTAAGATGAGTGAGGTGAGTAAGGTGAGTGAGGTGAGTGTGGTGAGTAAGGTGAGTAAGGTGAGTGAGGTGAGTAAGGTGAGTGAGGTGAGTAAGGTGAGTAAGGTGAGTAAGATGAGTGAGGTGAGTAAGGTGAGTGAGGTGAGTGTGGTGAGTGAGGTGAGTAAGGTGAGTAAGGTGAGTGAGGTGAGTAAGGTGAGTGAGGTGAGTGAGGTGAGTGAGGTGAGTGAGGTGAGTGAGGTGAGTGAGGTGAGTAAGGTTAGTAAGGTGAGTGAGGTGAGAAAGGTGAGCGAGGTGAGTGAGGTGAGTAAGGTGAGTAAGGTGAGTAAGGTGAGTAAGGTGAGTGAGGTGAGAAAGGTGAGCGAGGTGAGTGAGGTGAGTAAGGTGAGTAAGGTGAGTGAGGTGAGTGAGGTGAGTAAGGAGAGTGAGGTGAGAAAGGTGAGTGAGGTGAGTGAGGTGAGTAAGGTGAGTGAGGTGAGTGAGGTGAGTATGGTGAGTAAGGTGAGTGAGGTGAGTGAGGTGAGTAAGGTGAGTGAGGTGAGAAAGGTGAGTAAAGTGAGTAAGGTGAGTAAGGTGAGTAAGGTGAGTAAGATGAGTGAGGTGAGTGAGGTGAGTGAGGTGAGTGAGGTGAGTGAGGTGAGTGAGGTGAGTGAGGTGAGTAAGGTGAGTAAGGTGAGTGAGGTGAGAAAGGTGAGTGAGGTGAGTGAGGTGAGTAAGGTGAGTGAGGTGAGTAAGGTGAGTAAGGTGAGTGAGGTGAGTAAGGTGAGTAAGGTGAGTAAGGTGGGTGAGGTGAGTGAGGTGAGTAAGGTGAGTAAGGTGAGTGAGGTGAGTAAGGTGAGTAAGGTGAGTGAGGTGAGTGAGGTGAGCGTGGTGAGTAAGGTGAGTGAGGTGAGTAAGGTGAGTGAGGTGAGTAAGGTGAGAGAGGTGAGTAAGGTGAGTGAGGTGAGTAAGGTGAGTAAGGTGAGTGAGGTGAGAAAGGTGGGTGAGGTGAGTGAGGTGAGTAAGGTGAGTGAGGTGAGTAAGGTGAGTAAGGTGAGTGAGGTGAGTGAGGTGAGCGTGGTGAGTAAGGTGAGTGAGGTGAGTAAGGTGAGTGAGGTGAGTAAGGTGAGTGAGGTGAGTAAGGTGAGTGAGGTGAGTAAGGTGAGTGAGGTGAGTGAGGTGAGTAAGGTGAGTAAGCTGAGTGAGGTGAGTGAGGTGAGTGAGGTGAGTGAGGTGAGTAAGGTGAGTAAGGTGAGTGAGGTGAGTAAGGTGAGTGAGGTGAGTAAGGTGAGTGAGGTGAGTAAGGTGAGGGAGGTGAGTGAGGTGAGTGAGGTGAGTAAGGTGAGTGAGGTGAGTAAGGTGAGTAAGGTGAGTGAGGTGAGAAAGGTGAGTGAGGTGAGCGTGGTGAGTGAGGTGAGTAAGGTGAGTGAGGTGAGTAAGGTGAGTAAGGTGAGTGAGGTGAGTGAGGTGAGCGTGGTGAGTAAGGTGAGGGAGGTGAGTGAGGTGAGTGAGGTGAGTGAGGTGAGTAAGGTGAGTAAGGTGAGTAAGGTGAGTAAGGTGAGTAAGGTGAGTAAGGTGAGTGAGGTGAGAAAGGTGAGTGAGGTGAGTGTGGTGAGTGAGGTGAGTAAGGTGAGTGAGGTGAGTAAGGTGAGTAAGGTGAGTGAGGTGAGTGAGGTGAGCGTGGTGAGTAAGGTGAGTAAGGTGAGTTTTTTCGTGAGCAACTTTTAGTGAGTGTATTAGTGTATAGGGGTATTACTTCTCATTGCATGAATACAACACTCCTCTCCCCATCTTAATACCCCTCACCTCCCCATCTAAACCCCTTTCTTTCCCCATCTAAATCTCTCTCTCCTCCCATCTAAATTAAGAGCTAAGAACTACTTGTTTTTATATTTATTTACATACAAATATTGTTACTGATGATGCGCAGTGATACCCCTCTACATCTAAATTATCTGGGGTATCACTACGCACGGTTGTGGCGGGAAAACCGTTAAAACTAAAACAGATCGTTTTGAGAGCACCACATCATCGCAACTTAACTCTAGAAATATTCATAGGATAATGGTTCTTCATGATGTTTATGGGAGAAAAGAGGATGTTTAAAATGATGGTGCAATCAGATTTAGGCTAAAACAAGTGGTTTTAAATTATAAGGGGTGCGGAGTGATACCCCATAAAAAAGGTATGCGCGGTGATACGCCGTCAGACTCTAACATTCAAAAACTGTTGAAATAGAAAATATTTCACATTTTCGGTTATAGTACATCATGGCAGTGTTAGCTATTACCTATCATAATAGCCGAAATATATACATTTCATTATCGTATAGCTATGTACATTATATATTTGATGGATTTTATATGGAGTACAAAATTTACAAAATTTTATAGCACTGTGTGTACCTATTGTCTTTTGTATGATAAAAACAGTGGTATAAATGTGGCACACTTTATCACAATTTAATTAATGTAGTCAATGTATTAAATAATGCTATTGAAGATACCAATGTAGGAAAGGACATCACAGATAATGCAACAAATTATTTGCTTGGAACTAGAGGTATAATTATAATAATAACTGTTTCACTTACTTAAATTTTACAAATTATTTCCACATTAGAATTTACTTTAATTATTTAATAGGAGAAAAGGTAGTATTCTTATACCTTATATTACATAAAATAGGCGCTTTAGTATAGAAATAAATACTTAACTTCACAAAACTTTCACACAAAACATTATTAATGGAATACAAAACTCATGAACTGCTCAGTTGTCCATAATTGAGAAACTCTACTGTATTATGTATGGAATTACCTTTTAGGAATATGAAACAATAGAGTAACTATCATATATTTTATAGTTTATAATAACTAATAAAAACAAATTTTGGTTGGCTAAAAATTTCGTAGATTTTGAAGGTTTACATTTCGTATTGGAAAATTCTATAGAATGGAATTAAAGATGGATTGAAATTTTAATATACTACATTTGTACTACTAATAATTTTACATTCTAATTTACTATTTCAATTTAAATGCACTATTTTAACAACATAGTGAACATTTACCAAGTTAAACAAGCACCAAAGTGCAAACCACCTCCCTACTTTACAGCTAAAAAACACAAGCACAGTCATCAAATGAAAACAACAAAATGAGTTTTCCCATGAAACTTATAAACCTTGGTACAATAAAAGCAATGCAAATAGATGGCATGATTCGAAGTGGAACCTATATTGTTATACTGTAGAGTATATTGTATATTCAGTGAGCATTGCAATGATACGTAAACATTCTTTGAAGTCCGAACTACAATAGCTCGATTTCGATTGAAATTATGCATTTATATTTTATGTCCATGCAAAAGACTTATTAAATATCAATGCATTAGAAGATGTACCAGAATTTATAGAACAAATGGAAGACTTATACATTATGTACTAACGAAAAGAAAAGCAAGAAAAGAAACCTAGCGGCAAAATTACGGTAAATAATGCTAACATATTGATGCTACACTGAAAAAAAAATACGAGTCAAATTGACTCAAAATTTGAGTTTTCAGTTTGTCCCAAAACAGACTCAAAAATGTGAGTCAATTTGACTAATCCTAACATTTTACCCAAAACAAGAGTCATATTTATAGTCAGATTGACTCAGGTAGAGTCAATCAAGAAAAAGACTCTAATATTGAAGTCTTTTCAAACGATGAGTCAGATTGACTCGCAATTTTCTCTCAGTGTAGGGATCAAATAATTAGCTCTATTTATAACCTAGTGCATTGTATTGAATTAGTAAAAATATACTAAACAACTGAAAAAAGAGAACCTGTGAAATTAAGTCCATAAAAATGGTTTATTTTGTGAGTCTACCATTATGTTTATCATTACCTTCTCCTTTGAATTCAGGACAACAGGTTAAATCCCAACACAAAATACTAGAGCTTCAAAGGATTGTTTGCGAGTATCGATATCCTATTATGCCGGATGAAATTTCAGCACCTATTTTACAGAGAGCATCTTCTAAAGGAGCGATTACTATTTTTATTCATAGTGAAACCATTGTAATGTCCCGGAAAATAATGTCGATCATATTGTTAATTTTGAATGGTAAATTTGAATTCTTATTGGGTCTGTTGCGTTATTGTGTCTATGAGTATTGCATTGTATTCTATTGAACGCAACGGAAGATATCAAAGACTTTTCCTATTATTCTTTGAAAGACTTGAAGGAACTTTTAGATACCCAATGGAAGAGAATTCAAATATGTTTGAAATACATGGTAGCTGCTGCAATTAACTTGTCAGAAACATGTTATAAGCAGAATTACGGGAAATAACTTCAGTAAAGAAATTTATTTCATTTACAATTATTATTGCATTTAATAATCTTAAATTGGAAAATTAAATATTTAAATCGTGATATTATCGGTTGAAAGTAAAGTACAATAAATAGTCATTGACTTACCGTAAGGAATCATAATATGATTACATTCTAGTGTCTTCAGTCGTAGGTTTCCGTTTTTTATTATCAAATATAGTTGCCAATTACAACTTGGCATTTTTCCAATTGTAATGCATTTCGTGTACATTTTATGAACATAAAAAACATGTATAGTTTAAGAAACAGTAGTGTTTTTTTTTCACAGAGCAGATAAGTAAAAATTTGTAGCGAAACAAGTTGACCTTTTCAAACACAATTAGGTAGTAGTTTGGTCAAATTACAATAAAACATAATATATGTATAAAAAAAAACATCTCAATCGTCAACGATTATTCAAGAGAAGAAATATTCAAGAAAAACAATCGGCTTATTAGATATTCATATCATTGTCTTTTGAAGCAAGTTAAAGACCCTAATTATTATTATGGTTATAGCTTCACCCACCATTTCTCGTTTCTATTCAGTATCATTTCATTAACTATAACTGTAGCTGTATTTGTCAATAATTATTGACGGTTGTTCAATAATTGTACAGCTTTCCAATGAGATACAGCAGTAAAGCCATTTCAGGGAGTCACTTACCAATATTTTATGGAGCGTAAGACTCGATTCATTATCATTTGCCACGAGATCTGTGAAGAGCATTTATAGATTCGTATGCTATTGAAATAGAGGTGAAAGATAGGAAAATATGTAACTAGGGTAACTAGATTATCAAACTCACTTTTATAGATTGGTAACCATGGTAACCGATATTAACTGCTTACTGCACTCACTTTCACTGCTTACTGCACTCACTTTCACTGCTTACTGCACTCACTTGCACTGCTTACTGCACTCACTTGCACTGCTTACTGCACTCACTTGCACTGCTTACTGCACTCACTTGCACTGCTTACTGCACTCACTTGCACTGCTTACTGCACTCACTTGCACTGCTTACTGCACTCACTTGCACTGCTTACTGCACTCACTTGCACTGCTTACTGCACTCACTTGCACTGCTTACTGCACTCACTTGCACTGCTTACTGCACTCACTTGCACTGCTTACTGCACTCACTTGCACTGCTTACTGCACTCACTTGCACTGCTTACTGCACTCACTTGCACTGCTTACTGCACTCACTTGCACTGCTTACTGCACTCACTTGCACTGCTTACTGCACTCACTTTCACTGCTTATTACACTCACTTGCACTTAAGGCTCATGAACCTTAACTGTTCTCCGCAGTGCCTATTTACTAGCAAACATAATAACGAATCAGTACCGCAATATTTAGAAGTATACTAACATTATATGAACTGTATTTGCTCACTCAAAAGTAGTTTTATAGTTATCACCTAGAGTTTTTATTTGAAAATTCAACACCAGAGCAGCGGGAACAAAAACATAAACAATTTAATCGTTCAGAAGCTCAAAATGTTCTTCAACGTTGGAACATTATTCAAATTTCCTATGACAGTGCGACAAAAATAAAGATAGACATCAATTTTGTGAATGTTATATCAATGTATACTCTTTTAAATCATTTATTGTTTTAGGGTTCTTCTCATAAAGCTTGTTATTAACTACACCTCTTTTGGTGCCAGGTCAGATGGACGTATAAAAGGTAGTTTAACCATACACAAGGTAGTTTAACCATACACAAGGTAGTTTAACCATACACAAGGTAGTTTAACCATACTAATAAAGGAGATAGTTTAACCATAAGAAATTATCCATAAAAAAAGGTAGTTTAACTATAAAAAAGGTAGTTTAACCATATAAAATGTAGTTTAACCATATAAAAGGTAGTTTAACCATATAAAATGTAGTTTAACTATACACAAGGTAGTTTAACCATACAAAAGGTAGTTTAACCATATAAAAGGTAGTTTAACCATATAAAAGGTAGTTTAACCATACAAAAGGTAGTTTAACCATACAAAAGGTAGTTTAACCCTATAAAAGGTAGTTTAACCATATAAAATGTAGTTTAACCATATAAAAGGTAGTTTAACCATATAAAATGTAGTTTAACTATATAAAAGGTAGTTTAACCATATAAAATGTAGTTTAACCATACAAAAGGTAGTTTAACCATATAAAAGGTAGTTTAACCATATAAAAGGTAGTTTAACCATACAAAAGGTAGTTTAACCATACAAAAGGTAGTTTAACCATATAAAAGGTAGTTTAACCATATAAAATGTAGTTTAACCATATAAAAGGTAGTTTAACCATATAAAAGGTAGTTTAACCATACAAAAGGTAGTTTAACCATACAAAAGGTAGTTTAACCATATAAAAGGTAGTTTAACCATATAAAATGTAGTTTAACCATATAAAAGGTAGTTTAACCATATAAAATGTAGTTTAACCATATAAAAGGTAGTTTAACCATATAAAAGGTAGTTTAACCATATAAAAGGTAATTTAACCATATAAAAGGTAGTTTACCATATAAAATGTAGTTTAACCATATAAAAGGTAGTTTAACCATATAAAAGGTAGTTTACCATATAAAAGGTAGTTTACCATATAAAAGGTAGTTTAACCATATAAAAGGTAATTTAACCATATAAAAGGTAGTTTAACCATAAAAAAGGTAGTTTAACCATATAAAAGGTAATTTAACCATATAAAAGGTAGTTTAACCATAAAAAGGTAGTTTAACCATAAAAAGGTAGTTTAACCATAAAAAAGGTAGTTTAACCATAAAAAAGGTAGTTTAACTATAAAAGGTAGCTTAACCACATAAAAGGTAGTTCAGCCTTTTAAAAGGTAGTTTGATACCTATGAACCTACTGTTGAGTCACCCTGTACATTGAAGAGTAATTACCAGTGTGTAGATAATTAATTCAAAGCATTAAATAATCATGCTTACACATTTCCGCTTTGCAATTATATACATTTGTAATTACCAATGTTAACATTAGATTGTACCTACATAGCATAGAGAGCACCACTCTGCACATTATGGCACACTGTTTGATGTCGTAATGCAGTGTAGACTAGAGAGAGGTGACACATGTCTGTAACACTTGAACCATCTAGTGACAGGGGATTAACTAGGGCAGAGGGTTATGGTGAGAGTTATGGTGAGAGTTATGGGGCGAGTTATGGGGTGAGTTATGGTGTGAGTTTTGTGTGAGTTATGGGGTGAGTTATGGGGTGAGTTATGGTGTGAGTTATGGTGTGAGTTATGGTGTGAGTTATGGTGTGAGTTATGGTGTGAGTTATGGTTTGAGTTATGATGTGAGTTATAATGTAACTCATATATTATATAACTCAATAATTGTTCTGCCATTAATTACTCGAATGCCATTAACAATCAACAACAAAATGAGAATTTATGGTAAATAACTAAGTTAACTTTATAGATATCAACGGATGATAAATCAATGGTATTTAATTGGTATGCTTTTTATAGCAAATAAAATTGCGACCTATTTCCTATTTCAAGTGATAATTCAAACTCATCGTTAGAATTACCTCTATGAACATAAACTCTTCAGATATATTTTTAAAGGTCACTTTACCTCGGTGAGTCAAGAGAGTCTATTGACTGACTCAGTGAGTCAAGAGAGTCTATTGACTGACTCAGTGAGTCAAGAGAGTCTATTTACTGACTCAGTGAGTCAAGAAAGTCTATTTACTGACTCAGTGAGTCAAGAGAGTCTATTGACTGACTCAGTGAGTCAAGAGAGTCTATTGACTGACTCAGTGAGTCAAGAGAGTCTATTAACTGACTCAGTGAGTCAAGAGAGTCTATTGACAGACTCAGTGAGTCAAGAGAGTCTATTAACTCTCTCAGTGAGTCAAGAGAGTATATTAACTCTCTCAGTGAGTCAGGAGAGTCTATTAACTGACTCAGTGAGTCAGGAGAGTCTATTGAATGACTGAGTGAGTCAAGAGAGTCTATTAACTGACTCAGTGAGTCAGGAGAGTCTATTAACTGACTCAGTGAATCAGGAGAGTCTATTAACTGACTCAGTGAGTCAAGAGAGTCTGTTAAATGACTGAGTGAGTCAGGAGAGTCTATTAACTGACTCAGTGAGTCAGGAGAGTCTATTAACTTACTCAGTGAGTCAAGAGAGTCTATTAACTGACTCAGTGAATCAGGAGAGTCTATTAACTGACTCAGTGAATCAGGAGAGTCTATTAACCGACTCAGTGAGTCAAGAGAGTCTATTGACAGACTCAGTGAGTCAAGAGAGTCTATTGACTGACTCAGTGAGTCAAGAGAGTCTATTAACTGACTCAGTGAGTCAAGAGAGTCTATTTACTGACTCAGTGAGTCAAGAAAGTCTATTTACTGACTCAGTGAGTCAAGAGAGTCTATTGACTGACTCAGTGAGTCAAGAGAGTCTATTGACTGACTCAGTGAGTCAAGAGAGTCTATTAACTGACTCAGTGAGTCAAGAGAGTCTATTGACAGACTCAGTGAGTCAAGAGAGTCTATTAACTCTCTCAGTGAGTCAAGAGAGTATATTAACTCTCTCAGTGAGTCAGGAGAGTCTATTAACTGACTCAGTGAGTCAGGAGAGTCTATTGAATGACTCAGTGAGTCAGGAGAGTCTATTGAATGACTGAGTGAGTCAAGAGAGTCTATTAACTGACTCAGTGAGTCAGGAGAATCTATTAACTGACTCAGTGAATCAGGAGAGTCTATTAACTGACTCAGTGAGTCAAGAGAGTCTGTTAAATGACTGAGTGAGTCAGGAGAGTCTATTAACTGACTCAGTGAGTCAGGAGAGTCTATTAACTTACTCAGTGAGTCAAGAGAGTCTATTAACTGACTCAGTGAATCAGGAGAGTCTATTAACTGACTCAGTGAATCAGGAGAGTCTATTAACCGACTCAGTGAGTCGAGAGAGTCTATTGACAGACTCAGTGAGTCAAGAGAGTCTATTGACTGACTCAGTGAGTCAAGAGAGTCTATTAACTGACTCAGTGAGTCAAGAGAGTCTATTGACAGACTCAGTGAGTCAAGAGAGTCTATTAACTTTCTCAGTGAATCAAGAGAGTCTATTAACTGACACAGTGAGTCATGAGAGTCTATTAACTAACTCAGTGAGTCAGGAGAGTCTATTAAATGACTGAGTGAGTCAGGAGAGTCCATTAACTGACTCAGTGAGTCTAGAGAGTCTATTAACTGACTCAGTGAGTCTAGAGAGTCTATTAACTGACTCAGTGAGTCAAGAAAGTCTATTTACTGACTCAGTGAGTCAAGAGAGTCTATTGACTGACTCAGTGAGTCAAGAGAGTCTATTGACTGACTTAGTGAGTCAAGAGAGTCTATTAACTGACTCAGTGAGTCAAGAGAGTCTATTGACAGACTCAGTGAGTCAAGAGAGTCTATTAACTCTCTCAGTGAGTCAAGAGAGTATATGAACTCTCTCAGTGAGTCAGGAGAGTCTATTAACTGACTCAGTGAATCAGGAGAGTCTATTAACTGACTCAGTGAGTCAAGAGAGTCTGTTAAATGACTGAGTGAGTCAGGAGAGTCTATTAACTGACTCAGTGAGTCAGGAGAGTCTATTAACTTACTCAGTGAGTCAAGAGAGTCTATTAACTGACTCAGTGAATCAGGAGAGTCTATTAACTGACTCAGTGAATCAGGAGAGTCTATTAACCGACTCAGTGAGTCAAGAGAGTCTATTGACAGACTCAGTGAGTCAAGAGAGTCTATTGACTGACTCAGTGAGTCAAGAGAGTCTATTAACTGACTCAGTGAGTCAAGAGAGTCTATTTACTGACTCAGTGAGTCAAGAAAGTCTATTTACTGACTCAGTGAGTCAAGAGAGTCTATTGACTGACTCAGTGAGTCAAGAGAGTCTATTGACTGACTCAGTGAGTCAAGAGAGTCTATTAACTGACTCAGTGAGTCAAGAGAGTCTATTGACAGACTCAGTGAGTCAAGAGAGTCTATTAACTCTCTCAGTGAGTCAAGAGAGTATATTAACTCTCTCAGTGAGTCAGGAGAGTCTATTAACTGACTCAGTGAGTCAGGAGAGTCTATTGAATGACTCAGTGAGTCAGGAGAGTCTATTGAATGACTGAGTGAGTCAAGAGAGTCTATTAACTGACTCAGTGAGTCAGGAGAATCTATTAACTGACTCAGTGAATCAGGAGAGTCTATTAACTGACTCAGTGAGTCAAGAGAGTCTGTTAAATGACTGAGTGAGTCAGGAGAGTCTATTAACTGACTCAGTGAGTCAGGAGAGTCTATTAACTTACTCAGTGAGTCAAGAGAGTCTATTAACTGACTCAGTGAATCAGGAGAGTCTATTAACTGACTCAGTGAATCAGGAGAGTCTATTAACCGACTCAGTGAGTCAAGAGAGTCTATTGACAGACTCAGTGAGTCAAGAGAGTCTATTGACTGACTCAGTGAGTCAAGAGAGTCTATTAACTGACTCAGTGAGTCAAGAGAGTCTATTTACTGACTCAGTGAGTCAAGAAAGTCTATTTACTGACTCAGTGAGTCAAGAGAGTCTATTGACTGACTCAGTGAGTCAAGAGAGTCTATTGACTGACTCAGTGAGTCAAGAGAGTCTATTAACTGACTCAGTGAGTCAAGAGAGTCTATTGACAGACTCAGTGAGTCAAGAGAGTCTATTAACTCTCTCAGTGAGTCAAGAGAGTATATTAACTCTCTCAGTGAGTCAGGAGAGTCTATTAACTGACTCAGTGAGTCAGGAGAGTCTATTGAATGACTCAGTGAGTCAGGAGAGTCTATTGAATGACTGAGTGAGTCAAGAGAGTCTATTAACTGACTCAGTGAGTCAGGAGAATCTATTAACTGACTCAGTGAATCAGGAGAGTCTATTAACTGACTCAGTGAGTCAAGAGAGTCTGTTAAATGACTGAGTGAGTCAGGAGAGTCTATTAACTGACTCAGTGAGTCAGGAGAGTCTATTAACTTACTCAGTGAGTCAAGAGAGTCTATTAACTGACTCAGTGAATCAGGAGAGTCTATTAACTGACTCAGTGAATCAGGAGAGTCTATTAACCGACTCAGTGAGTCAAGAGAGTCTACTGACAGACTCAGTGAGTCAAGAGAGTCTATTGACTGACTCAGTGAGTCAAGAGAGTCTATTAACTGACTCAGTGAGTCAAGAGAGTCTATTGACAGACTCAGTGAGTCAAGAGAGTCTATTAACTTTCTCAGTGAATCAAGAGAGTCTATTAACTGACACAGTGAGTCATGAGAGTCTATTAACTAACTCAGTGAGTCAGGAGAGTCTATTAAATGACTGAGTGAGTCAGGAGAGTCCATTAACTGACTCAGTGAGTCTAGAGAGTCTATTAACTGACTCAGTGAGTCTAGAGAGTCTATTAACTGACTCAGTGAGTCAAGAAAGTCTATTTACTGACTCAGTGAGTCAAGAGAGTCTATTGACTGACTCAGTGAGTCAAGAGAGTCTATTGACTGACTCAGTGAGTCAAGAGAGTCTATTAACTGACTCAGTGAGTCAAGAGAGTCTATTGACAGACTCAGTGAGTCAAGAGAGTCTATTAACTCTCTCAGTGAGTCAAGAGAGTATATGAACTCTCTCAGTGAGTCAGGAGAGTCTATTAACTGACTCAGTGAATCAGGAGAGTCTATTAACTGACTCAGTGAGTCAAGAGAGTCTGTTAAATGACTGAGTGAGTCAGGAGAGTCTATTAACTGACTCAGTGAGTCAGGAGAGTCTATTAACTTACTCAGTGAGTCAAGAGAGTCTATTAACTGACTCAGTGAATCAGGAGAGTCTATTAACTGACTCAGTGAATCAGGAGAGTCTATTAACCGACTCAGTGAGTCAAGAGAGTCTATTGACAGACTCAGTGAGTCAAGAGAGTCTATTGACTGACTCAGTGAGTCAAGAGAGTCTATTAACTGACTCAGTGAGTCAAGAGAGTCTATTTACTGACTCAGTGAGTCAAGAAAGTCTATTTACTGACTCAGTGAGTCAAGAGAGTCTATTGACTGACTCAGTGAGTCAAGAGAGTCTATTGACTGACTCAGTGAGTCAAGAGAGTCTATTAACTGACTCAGTGAGTCAAGAGAGTCTATTGACAGACTCAGTGAGTCAAGAGAGTCTATTAACTCTCTCAGTGAGTCAAGAGAGTATATTAACTCTCTCAGTGAGTCAGGAGAGTCTATTAACTGACTCAGTGAGTCAGGAGAGTCTATTGAATGACTCAGTGAGTCAGGAGAGTCTATTGAATGACTGAGTGAGTCAAGAGAGTCTATTAACTGACTCAGTGAGTCAGGAGAATCTATTAACTGACTCAGTGAATCAGGAGAGTCTATTAACTGACTCAGTGAGTCAAGAGAGTCTGTTAAATGACTGAGTGAGTCAGGAGAGTCTATTAACTGACTCAGTGAGTCAGGAGAGTCTATTAACTTACTCAGTGAGTCAAGAGAGTCTATTAACTGACTCAGTGAATCAGGAGAGTCTATTAACTGACTCAGTGAATCAGGAGAGTCTATTAACCGACTCAGTGAGTCAAGAGAGTCTATTGACAGACTCAGTGAGTCAAGAGAGTCTATTGACTGACTCAGTGAGTCAAGAGAGTCTATTAACTGACTCAGTGAGTCAAGAGAGTCTATTGACAGACTCAGTGAGTCAAGAGAGTCTATTAACTTTCTCAGTGAATCAAGAGAGTCTATTAACTGACACAGTGAGTCATGAGAGTCTATTAACTAACTCAGTGAGTCAGGAGAGTCTATTAAATGACTGAGTGAGTCAGGAGAGTCCATTAACTGACTCAGTGAGTCTAGAGAGTCTATTAACTGACTCAGTGAGTCTAGAGAGTCTATTAACTGACTCAGTGAGTCAGGAGAGTCCATTAACTGACTCAGTGAGTCTAGAGAGTCTATTAACTAACTCAGTGAGTCTAGAGAGTCTATTACCTGACTCAGTGAGTCAAGAGAGTCTATTTACTGACTCAGTGAGTCTAGAGAGTCTATTACCTGACTCAGTGAGTCAAGAGAGTCTATTAACTGACTCAGTGAGTCAAGAGAGTCACTGCTAATAACACAAACTACACTTTTAATTAGAGTTTCAAAATTGGAAAACAGTTGCGCTAAGAGTCAACATTGAGTCAAAGATATACCATAGGATGCAGAATGATGGTGATAAGAACCGGGGACTCTTGTCTTGCCAATTGCCTTTCATTGCTTTGCCTTTCACTGGTTTGCCTTTCATTACTTTGCCTTTCATTGCTTTGCCTTTCACTGCTTTGCCTTTCATTGCTTTGCCTTTCATTGCTTTGCCTTTCACTGCTTTGCCTTTCATTGCTTTGCCTTTCATTGCTTTGCCTTTCATTGCTTTGCCTTTCATTGCTTTGCCTTTCACTGCTTTGCCTTTCATTACTTTGCCTTTCATTGCTTTGCCTTTCATTGCTTTGCCTTTCATTGCTTTGCCTTTCATTGCTTAGCCTTTCATTGCTTTGCCTTTCACTGCTTTGCCTTTCATTGCTTTGCCTTTCATTGCTTTGCCTTTCACTGCTTTGCCTTTCACTGCTTTGCCTTTCATTGCTTTGCCTTTCATTGCTTTGCCTTTCATTGCTTTGCCTTTCACTGCTTTGCCTTTCATTGCTTTGCCTTTCATTGCTTTGCCTTTCATTGCTTTGCCTTTCATTGCTTTGCCTTTCATTGCTTTGCCTTTCATTGCTTTGCCTTTCATTGCTTTGCCTTTCATTGCTTTGCCTTTCACTGCTTTGCCTTTCATTGCTTTGCCTTTCATTGCTTTGCCTTTCATTGCTTTGCCTTTCATTGCTTTGCCTTTCATTGCTTTGCCTTTCACTGCTTTGCCTTTCATTCCCCACTGTCTTCACTTCCCTCTCCATAATATTTGAGTTCTGTTGAGTGTAGCGGTTCCCTTTCCACATGTTATCTTTCGTCACTCCACTTTCTACGAGAAATATCTCTACCTCACCACCAAGTAACCTCTTTCTCTCTCTTACTTTCTACGAGAAATATCTCTACCTCACCACCATGTAACCTCTTTCTCTCTCTTACTTTCTACGAGAAATATCTCTACCTCACCACCAAGTAACCTCTTTCTCTCTCTTACTTTCTACGAGAAATATCTCTACCTCACCACCATGTTACCTCTTTGTCTCTCTTACTTTCTACGGGAAATATCTCTTCCTCTTTCTCTCTCTTACTTTCTACGGGAAATATCTCTTCCTCTTTCTCTCTCTTACTTTCTACGGGAAATATCTCTACCTCACCACCAAGTAACCTCTTTCTCTCTCTTACTTTCTACGGGAAATATCTCTACCTCACCACCAAGTAACCTCTTTCTCTCTCTTACTTTCTACGAGAAATATCTCTACCTCACCACCAAGTAACCTCTTTCTCTCTCTTACTTTCTACCTCAAAAATGGGGCAAAGGCAATTAACTCGTAGGTCAGAATGGCAATTATTTTTGAGAGAGGTGTTATTAATGATGGTAATATAGCAGCAGCTTCATAGTGACTGCTTCAAAGCTCACGCAACGACACCGGTGATTTGTTTCCATCCTTCACTGTCATTCACTCACCATTTTCAAACTATATCAATAACTCCCAGAGAAAATATTGATCAAAGGGGAAGGAATAAGTCAGAATATTTTAGAAGTCAGGGCAGATGGTCTTAAATTATTTTTCCTCTGGAGCGCGACATCCTGTTTTCGTGTTTGGGTCTGTAACTTTGCATCCCTGGAGACGCGATGGCTTAGCAAGAGTGCTTTGTCCGCGGTAGGAGCTTGTAACCCTTGCGAGTAACTGACACCAGCGCTTCTCCTGACGCTAATCACTGTTCCTCTCTGCATTCCAAGCCATCTTCTCTAGACTTAGATTGTCTAGACTGCTTTGCGTGTGCAAATGTTCAGATTTTTAGCACTGCAAGTGAGTGTAATGTCGGAGATGACTAAAGTGCTTCCTCTTGCTGACTATTTCGCACAGCAAGGCTCCATGAGATCAATAGTGCAGAGAGACGTTAGCCCAAATATGAAAGAGTATTACTGTCTCGCTTTTTCTCCAGAGTACCTCTTGTCACGATCAATCCGATATTTACACTCCATCTTTTCTTTTACAAGAGCCTCCGAGTCTCGAATTCCAGTTCTTTTTCCTCGAAAGTTTATAAGAGCCTAACGCAGTGCAGTATTATACTAAAATGACAATGCATAACTTAGCAACTGTATTCGAAAACTTTCTAAGAATGGTGTTAAGATTTCCTTGTTAGAAACCCATATGGAAGTGGAGAGCACTTTGCAAGTCTTTGTTAGGAGGAAGCGTTCAAATGAGATTTCGAATTAATAGAACGACTCTACGAATGCATTGACGGTGGTACGAATAGTCGGTAGCAAAATTGAGAGTCAAATTCCAGTTATTCAGTTTGAAAACATGATTACTTTAGAGTCAATTAAAGAGAGTCTGATTAAATGGAGAGAGAGAAATATTAGTTCATTTTAGCTAGGAATTGGAGGAGAGTGAAATATAGTTACAATACGCAAATGAGAACACTAACTCTATAATTATATACAGGACATGAGAACACTAACTCTATAATTATATACAGGACATGAGAACACTAACTCTATAATTATATACAGGACATGAGAACACTAACTCTGTAATTATATACAGGACATGAGAACACTAACTCTATAATTATATACAGGACATGAGAACACTAACTCTATAACTATATACAGGACATGAGAACACTAACTCTATAATTATATACAGGACATAAGATCACAAACTTCCCATAAATTGTCCCGCAACTTCTAGTCACTTGGCAAATAATTATCACGCGTGCTAATGTTATTGCGAGTAAATAAGGCTCAATAATGTGTGTCCTGTTGGCGGGAGTTTGTGATCCTCTTACCGTGAAAATGACAAATTATATACCAGGGATGCGAGTGAATGGATCAGCGAATGGAGCTATCAGAGCTCGCTACTTCGAGATCTTCTTCGACATTTTGGCTCGATGGAGTCTTTCATCTCCGTGAAATATTGAGTTCGAAAACCAGGTACTTCCTTTTTTTTATTTATGAGAGACGGGATAAAATAGGAACAGTGTTATCCGTTTGAAGCTGTTCCATATATATTCAATGGAACATCAACCAAACATTTGATGCAATAAAAAGCAGACGTTTTTCATCCTAAATTTCCTGAAACGTCTTATAAGTAAGACATTTTTGGAGATAATGTACCCGCCCTTTTGTTTATTAATACACTAATTCATATGCATCCTGAATTTTGCTCCAACAGAGCTTGTTTGGGAGATAAAATGCGGAGGTATATTATGCTAATCCAGAGGAGAGTAATGCATAGGAAAGGTAAGTACGAGACGTGAAAAGATACATGGGAGAGGTACATGTGAGAGGTACATGTGAGAGGTACGTGTGAAAGATACATGGGAGAGATACATGGGAGAGATGCATGGGAGAGATACATGGGAGAGATACGTGTGAGAGATAAATGTGAGAGATACATGTGAGAGATACATGGGAGAGGTACATGGGAGAGGTACATGGGAGAGGTACACGTGAGAGGTACATGGAAGAGATACATGGGGAGATACATGGTAGAGATACATGGGAGAGATACATGGGAGAGATACATGGGAGAGATACATGGTAGAGATACATGGGAGAGATACAAGGGAGAGATACACGGGAGAGATACATGGGGGAGATACACGGGAGAGATACATGTGGGAGATATATATAAAGGGAGAGATACATGGGAGAGATACATGGGGGAGATATAAGGGAGAGATACATGGGAGAGATACATGGGAGAAATACATGGGGGAGATATAAGGGAGAGATACGTGGGAGAGATAAACGGGATAGATACATGGGAGAGATACATGGGAGAGATACATGGGAGAGATAAACGGGATAGATACATGGGAGAGATACATGGGAGAGATACATGGGAGAAATATAAGGGAGAGATACATGGGGGAGATACATGGGAGAGATACATGGGATAGATACATGGGAGAAATATAAGGGAGAGATACACGGGAGAGATACATGGGAGAGATACATAGGAGAGGTACACGGGAGAGATACATGAGAGAGATACATGGTAGAGAAACATGGGAGAGTTACATGGGAGAGATACATGGTAGAGATACATGGGAGAGATACATGGGAGAGATACATGGGGGAGATACATGGGAGAGATACATGGGAGAGATACATGGTAGAGATACATGGGGGAGATACATGGGAGAGATACATGGGAGAGATACATGGGAGAGATACATGGGAGAGATACATGGGAGAGATACATGGAGGAGATACATGGTAGAGATACATGTGAGAGATACATGGTAGAGATACATGGTAGAGATACATGGGAGAGGTACATGGGATAGATACATGGGAGAGATACATGGTAGAGATACATGGGAGAGATACATAGGAGAGAAACATGGGAGAGATACACGAGAGAGATACATGGGAGAGATACATGGGAGAGATACATGGTAGAGATACATAGGAGAGATACCATTCGCGATTTACATTTAGATACTGAGAGCGATACTATAGAAGAGATAGAGATACACGAATTAAGAGATGCTAGAATATATTTAGAATATAGTTCATGCCCATTTCTCTGTGGAATATATATTCTTTGTTCTTGTCCAGGATGTTACATTGCAATGAAATACAAAGAGAATTATATTCCATTCTACCACAGGAGAGAACTGCTCTTACACTTCATTGCGAATGGTTTTCCCTGACGTAGAATATCTTTATTCGAACCGTGTTATCAAAACCGAGGAAATTATAATTATATGTATGTTAGAAAATCTTGTCTACTTACGTACAAACATGACTCATTGCTTTATTGGAAGAGGCCTCGATGAACAATATAATATATGATACAGATGTGTAATACAAGGCGGTAGAATTCATTACATTTTATTATTTGATCTTGCGGATGAATAAATTCAATTACTTTTACTGCTATATATTCTGTCTGAGAGCTGAGATAGCAATGGAGGCTGAAGAAACTTATTTGCATAAGCAATCTAATTGGCTAGGTAGCTAGGAAACAGTTTACATTGTTACTCCCAAATATGTAAACACAAATGAACTTCACCTACAAATAGATGGGTCTTACTTAATGGACAACCGAGAGAAATGTTCGGAGGTGAACGAACTTTTTTGGGGGGTTCCAAATTTGAACCCGAATTTTCGCCGGTTTTGAACCTCCGAATAGGAAACCCGATTTTCAAAATTTCGAGGCGAATATTTATTCCGAACATTGTTTGCGAACCTCCGAAACCATAATTCCGATACCTTCCGAAAATTTCTAAACCTAAATATTAAAAATTCCTAATCTAAATTTGAACTCTACGATAAAAAAAGTGTTTTTTTTTTCAATGATATTTACATTATTTACTAAACAAATGATTATTAGAATAAACAAATTATTGATACAATTGGTAATTTGTTGCGGGCTGTTGCGTCAGTACATGTATATACTGTACTTGATAAGAATGTATATTGAACATGTTCAGCTAGAAAGGCACAACCTCAGTAAAATTGTTTTTTTTTTCTTAATTTCCTCATGTTGAATAAAAAGACACTAAATATTTTATGAAAAAACTATTTTAAAAGCTAGGAGCTACATTGATCAAATTTGAAGCTAACTAGAAATTTGTATGCGAAGCTAGAGATCTAGCCCTTTAAGGGGCAAATTGGCAATTCTAAATACATCGGAAAATGTCGACAGTGAGAACTATGACAAAAAATGTACAAGTCTTTGTTTGTTCGAATTTTTCCCGGGGTACTGAGGTTCGGATTCAAAAGTCTGAACCTTTTTTAGACTCCAGTTCGAATCCGAACTTCAAAACTCATTTGTCGGTCCGAACGGATCCACGACTATAAATATATAAAAAACATGTCACACGTGCGTATTTACACATTTAATTTAATTTAATTTGTTTCGCACATCAAAGGGAAGAATAATGAATTATGTTATTCATAGCCAAATTTAATTCTAGGCAATTGACTTGTAAAATAATAATAATAAAAATAAACAACGACTCACATGGCGTCAGAGTAAGAAACAATGTGAATTTTATATTTTTAGTATATACTTTATCTTCATTATATTCGAGTAAAATGTTAATTGTTAATATTGAAATTTATATACCTATTTACCTTATAAAGTGCATCATTAATTTTGTTGAAAATCAAAACGTATAAAATAGGTTTCAAATCAATTTCAATCCAATTCTTTCATTTGAACTCGAAATATTTTATTTTCCCTCTGGTAGAATTGCTAACCTGAATAAAACAAGCTAATAAAAAGCTAATAGAAAGACAGTTAGTCAATATTATAGGTGTTACATGGCTTGTTTGACCAATTTACTAAATTGTCTGTGTTTCCAGAGCATATACACACTGTGTTCTGTTTCCAATTGAAAATACACTTCAATATTTGCACACCAGGAAGCTTCATCACCTAATGCATGTGTTCTTTTTGTGCCTTAATTTGATAAGTTAGTCAAACAAACACTTGTTGCTGCTGCACTGAACTCCTTCCTTCCATTGATAACAGTCCACCGAATAAAAGAGATATGAAGAATAAAAGAGATATGAAGAGTAAAAGAGATATGAAGAGTAAAAGAGATATGAAGAATAAAAGAGATATGAAGAATAAAAGAGATATGAAGAATAATCTCGAGAAAGCAGGAGATGGAAAATTGGCCTCCTGGTAAATTGGCATTATATTAACGGCCTGGAAAATTTCCTCCCGAATTGATTATTATTATTCTTCATAGGAGATGAAAATAAAGAGCTTTTATTCTATAGAACAGCTTTATATGGCTGTATAATATTGTCCTAAAACTATAACAGATTGGGTTGTAAAAAGAGTAATTATGTATTTCATTGCGTATTGCCTTGGTTAAATATTTACTTAGCCTGTAATTGAAATTTTTATTAATTAAATATGTTATTGCATCAAAGTGAGACTTCATCGCAAGCAAATATAAAAATACCTCAACGGTTATGTCATTAATCTTGTTTTTTAATGGAAAAAATAATTGCAAATAAAATAGGAAACTGTTAAATTTATTTTGCATCAACGTAATGGAAAAATAGAAAACATGTTGGACTAACATTTAAATATGAACGTAATTAAATTCTAGATAGACTGATTCGATTAAGCAAGAAGCAACGGGTTTCAACTGACATGATATCGAATTAAAAGAATGATGTCAAGATGATGCACAGAGATAGCAAACTGGAAGGTGAATATATTCTCAGCTAGATTTCCTAACCTAATTTAAATTAGAAAAGTAAAGAACGTCTTGAGGTCTAATGTGATAGAACGGTGTGGAACGAGAGACGAGTATTACGAAAAATGGTGAGACGCTTTTTAAAATGCGAAAATATATGTGAATGTTGATATATCAAAGTTGTCTCTCGTTTATTGAAATCTATCGCTGAGAGAGTTTAAACATTGAGTAGGTATGTCATTGTTATTGGTATTTTTAGTTATTACCTAATAAGTGGAGAAGAAAAAAACAGGAAGTTATTTATAAGAATCTTCCCTAATTTAAATAAGATACAGGTTTCTGTTGCTCCAAATTCTAATTCAGAGCTAATTATTTTAATGAAATATCGAGAAAGTTAAATGAAATAAATATCTTGCTAAAATATTTATGAGGTGTTTGATGTAGGAGGAAATAAGTTCAATAAAATCATAGATATCAATATTTCGTGCCACTGCCGTTCAAAAATACGAACGGTTTAATTTGAAGAGTAATACAGAGTTTGCAGTATGGAACGGTATGGAATAGTTGATGTAGTAAATATATTGGATGTTCTATTTGAAATACAAAGTCTGAACCATTGTGACTCCCCTGGAATTTCTAATAAAACTATATTGCATCTTTACCCCCAGGGAGAATAAAGATGAATATATTGACAGTGGCAGAAAAATAACATGCAAATCATCTGTGAGGAAACATTGTATATACTGAACTGATCTGCTGAGAATTAAATTAATATAATGAGTTTTAGAATATATTTAAACGCAAGTTCGTGCTATCAATACATAAACATTCTTTTTCATTGTTAAAACTATGATTTTTTGAATAATTTATTATTATTAGTCCGTGACCACTATTCTCTAAAGAAAGATTAGTTTTTCCTTTGTAATTATCACAGTGTTTGGAATTCAATCGCCCTATGTTGGTTGCAGGAAAAATGTCAAACTTCAATATTTAAAATAAATTAAATTCAATGACTAAATAATTGATATCCGGATAATAGAAATCCTGCTAGGATACAGAAATCAGGATAAGAGAGAAAACAAATCAGGATAACAAAAAAAATAGATGATTAATAAATTTTCATTCGATACTTACATTAAATTTTCAAAAAATAACTGTTCTATCAGTTTTAGATGAATTCACTGATACTAAATAATTTATATTACATATGCATTCTTATAAATATATTTCATTTTAATTTTACTTAATTAAAACTCATCCTAAGACTAGTCAGTCATTTTTGACGAGTAATACACTAGAGTATCTAAATAGTTACTGTATTGCTAATACGTATCAACAGGTAATAATTAAAAATGGACGTCATTGTTCGCTATTGCAACACTTTGTCTCATATAAGGTACAGTAGCTTTAGATTCATTGTTATGTAGGGTTAAATCTTTATTATTGCCCATGTAATCAACCTTCATAATACTACACTACACTAAAAGTCATAAATACCAATAATAAGAAAAGAAAATATAAGCTAATCTAACCCTTCATGTTTAGGTATATTCATACCCTGCTAATGTGATACAGTGCCACAGCTCTATTTCAGTCTGCCTTTAGTAATTATCAACTAGCATTTAATATATATAATTATTCACAAACATATGTACACACATGAAATAGAAGTGAAGAATTATTATATATAAATGTATCATAATTATATTATTGTAGATAGCACATAGTTATTTAATATTGTTATTTCAGTTAGGTATTGCACCATCGAAAATAACCACTGATCAAATATTCACTAAAATTATCTATTATTAATATACATAGGAAAATTCATCATTATACCTAACATTTCTAATTCACAATATTCCTATGATATGTTGCAGGAATATCCCCTCGATATTTAATGCTAATATTGGGTACTGGTGATATTTGTTAAATATTAAACAAACAAATATTTTAATCTCAATTACCTACTTTTACTGGTTTTGTAACTTTAAGTTTTTACTAAATATTTATTCTATAAAAATTATCCAAATAACCACCTTGTTTTTTAAAAATTTAATTTCATCTTTTCTATATTATATGAAAATACTTTCAATGAATTATTTAATAACATTTTATCGAAGGAATAACAAATTGTTATATTGCTTTTAGTGCAAGAAAAGGTAGCTACAATAACTGAATGGGATAAAAAAAAACATCTTATTTTCAATGCTCGACAAACAAATGAATTACATTTATTTCTCATCACATGAATGGTAAATATCGTAAGAAACATCTTATCTCAAATATAAATATCTTTTTAAATATTGATATCACCAAATTAAATTTTGATCGAGTTTGTTGGAATAATAAATTTCGCTTTTACTGTTGAAAAAAGTCCACGATTCAATTTACTTATATGGAAACGCCAATCTTTTTTATTTAGCAAATGGTACACTAGGCAGTATAAGGAAAATATTCCATCAAATGGAAGTAATTGAAGTAAATGATTTCATGATTTCCACATGAATTGTAATGAAATATAATTAAAAGTAACTTATCGACTGTGAAATTAATGAAATTTTGCCGCTAGAAAAGAATATGGCCAGCTTCTGAAACTTGGAAAAAAGGCACTACAACTGGGGAAAAGAGGCACTAAAACTGGGGAAAAGAGGCACTGCAACTGGGGAAAAGAGGCACTACAACTGGGGAAAAGAGGCACTAAAACTGGGGAAAAGAGGCACTGCAACTGGGGAAAAGAGGCACTACAACTGGGGAAAAGAGGCACTACAACTGGGGAAAAGAGGCACTACAACTGGGGAAAAGAGGCTCTACAACTGGGGAAAAGAAGCCCTACAACTGGAGAAAAGAGGCACTACAACTGGGGAAAAGAGGCACTACAACTGGGGAAAAGAGGCACTACAACTGGGGAAAAGAGGCACTACAACTGGGGAAAAGAGGCACTACAACTGGGGAAAAGAGGCACTACAACTGGGGAAAAGAGGCACTACAACTGGGGAAAAGAGGCACTACAACTGGGGAAAAGAGGCACTACAACTGGGGAAAAGAAGCACTACAACTGGAGAAAAGAGGCACTACAACTGGGGAAAAGAGGCACTACAACTGGGGAAAAGAGGCACTACAACTGGGGAAAAGAGGCACTACAACTGGGGAAAAGAAGCACTACAACTGGGGAAAAGAGGCACTACAACTGGGGAAAAGAGGCACTACAACTGGGGAAAAGAGGCACTACAACTGGGGAAAAGAAGCACTACAACTGGAGAAAAGAGGCACTACAACTGGGGAAAAGAGGCACTACAACTGGGGAAAAGAGGCACTACAACTGGGGAAAAGAGGCACTACAACTGGGGAAAAGAGGCACTACAACTGGGGAAAAGAGGCACTACAACTGGGGAAAAGAGGCACTACAACTGGGGAAAAGAGGCACTACAACTGGGGAAAAGAGGCACTACAACTGGGGAAAAGAAGCACTACAACTGGAGAAAAGAGGCACTACAACTGGGGAAAAGAGGCACTACAACTGGGGAAAAGAGGCACTACAACTGGGGAAAAGAGGCACTACAACTGGGGAAAAGAAGCACTACAACTGGGGAAAAGAGGCACTACAACTGGGGAAAAGAGGCACTACAACTGGGGAAAAGAGGCACTACAACTGGGGAAAAGAAGCACTACAACTGGAGAAAAGAGGCACTACAACTGGGGAAAAGAGGCACTACAACTGGGGAAAAGAGGCACTACAACTGGGGAAAAGAGGCACTACAACTGGGGAAAAGAGGCACTACAACTGGGGGAAAGAGACACTACAACTGGGGAAAAGAGACACTATTTACTCTCTACCGTGGGTTGTGTTTCTAATATTTATTCCAATGAATTCTTGATGAGCAAATCTTATTTTTACCTACTGTACAAAGAACTTATTTCAGAAGGAAAAGAGAAATGAGAGTGAGACAGTGATGAGAGTGAGGCAGTGATTAGAGTGAGACAGTGAGACAGTGAGGCATTGATGAGAGTGAGGCAGTGATTAGAGTGAGACAGTGAGGCATTGATGAGAGTGAGGCAGTGATAAGAGTGAGGCAGTGATAACAGTGAGGCAGTGATGACATAGTAATGAGACAGTAGAATACAAAGAGTCACAATGAAAGAAGCTCTAACAAAAGGAGGAATCTTTTCTAAAGTAAGAGCTATTTTCATTCAATTCCTCTAACAATGAGATATTTTTAATGAATGATTAAAGAAAGACTAAAATGTCACTACTCATCCTACCATTCAAAACTTCTCTAAATTAAATTCTAATTTAGACAACTTTAATCATCTAGATTTAATTCAATGAAATTCACGATTAATTCATTCAATTATTAGCATAGCAGTAAAATCTATTTCCAAGAGAGCAATTCAATTGCGATTCAGCTTTTACGCAGCAATCTGAAACTAGAAAAAAGGGCTGTCCAGAATAAATGGCGGTGATTTAAATAAAAGCACCTTGACCCCAATCCCACGCATATATTCTTCCCATTTTTTGGTGTTCTTGTAGCGATCCAAGGGATTTCTTCCAGTGGGTATCCCTTTGGTTCCATCTTCAAAAGGAATTCAAAAATGAATAGTAATCGTAGAGATTGAACAGTCTTGTTTTATCTTACACTTCTATCTTTGGAAAATGAACAATGTTTTTAAAGCGTAGATTAATTTTACAGCAAACTTTAACACTAACTGCGACATTGCTTGTTTTTGGGTTCAATTCCCTATTATGGAGTGAATTGAAGAAGTGAATCCAAACTCAGATTACCCTAGATCTTTCGTTTTATATTTCAACATTCCAAGATCCAAAAGAGTTAATTTTATGCTATTGGAAAATGAACAACTTCCTGAATTTATAGAATTGAACATTTAAAACTAAGTAATTTCTTTATTTTTGTATATTACTAGTAACAAAAAAAGCTTATAAGCTACTTTTTGAAAGAAATAATTGAAAGTTTGTAAGCCTTCAAATTCATAAAAGTTCATCCGCATTCAATTTGCATTATACTTGTCACACCAGGCAGTGTTAGGTTAATTCAAAAGTGATCGATCCACACAAATCTAAATTGAGTGAGTGGAGAACCAAGGGATTACCAATTGCTTCTATTGCTATGAATACTGCAAATAAGCTAAATCCGATTTATTTCAATAGATTACATCAAATCAATTTCAGAATTGTTTCAATTGTACTCACGTATAACCTGAGTATAATTTGATTCGTTTAAATTCATCAGAGAATTGTTTTTCACATAAATGAAGCATGTCAGAGTTCAAAATGAGAGAGAGTTTGAAATGTTTAAAGTGTGTTCCTCCTCTAGAAATCAGTGAGGGAGAATTCCCTTGCATCTGATAAGGTGAAATGCTCGAATGAGTGAAAGTGAGGAGCCACTTTCCAACATGGGACACATTTTCGATACGCCCAACTACTGAAGTTTTACTTTATCTAGAAATGAGAAATCGAGTCCAACATTTCGGTGAGAAGTCGAAATATTAGTGAATCTCGTCTGAAACAGATACCATTATCCATATCTTGAATATTGATAACTAAGTTTAATTTTCTCGATTCACTTAGAAAAATCAAGGACAGGGATGGAAATAGTCAAAGAAGAGACACAAATTTACCAACAGCCGAAAAAAAAATACTAGAAGTCAATTGCAATGTACACAAATAAACTTATATAATTACGGTGCTTGATTATGATAAAGAAATTTTGCGTGTCGGGACAATTAAAAATGCGCATACAGTCTCATAAATCAGCAACATGTCCATCATGTTAACAACACTCTACAACATTGTGGTGCGTACTAAGAGAATAATAGCAAGCTGGCAGTTATCGCTTAGAGTCACTACTGACAATGTGGTGATTTAGGAGACTCGAACCTCGGTCACCGTTTCTGACACCATCTTGATCATTTTTTACCACAGTGAATCATATTTTTCTTTACTTTAATTTGAAGACCCTCCTACACGGAAAACCGAACCAAGAAATAGATATTTCTGACAGAAAATGTACACCAATTAAATAGCGCAATTATTTTTTACAGCCTGAACATTCAAACCCCTCCCCAATAATTAGAGAAAACCACAAAAAAGCGTTTTTCGATTTTGAATTTGTTAAATTATTGCTTTACCAACGGACCATTATGTCACTTGGGCTATTTTCAGCCTCTGACATCGGATGGGTCGGGGTTTTCGCGCGGGAGTGTTTAAAATGATCTGAACATGAAATAATATTATTTCCAGTTCATTTGATGGAGGTTATTTATAGACTATCGCGACTAACAATAGAAGGTTGATGTAAAGGCTGCGAAGTGATGTTGTCGCATATTAGTTTGCAGGCCATTCAATAGAGCAATTACTGTCTTCTTTGTTATTTCTCTTCTATTCCACAAATCAAATAAAGGGAAACAAAAGACTTGACCCTTTTTGGATTTGTTTCTCAGGCTCTACAATGAACAATTTATTTCATTCTGTATATTCAAACTGATGTTCTATCTTGAAAAGGAGAGTTAGAGTGATATAGTTTAAATATTAGCATGAATATCAGCAAATATATAGTATAGCATGGATATTAGCATGATAAATAGTATAGCATGAATATTAGCATGATAAATAGTATAGCATGAGTATTAGCATGATAAATAGTATAGCATGAATATTAGCATGATAAATAGTATAGCATGAGTATTAGCATGATAAATAGTATAGCATGAATATTAGCATGATAAATAGTATAGCATGAGTATTAGCATGATAAATAGTATAGCATGAATATTAGCATGATAAATAGTATAGCATGAGTATTAGCATGATAAATAGTATAGCATGAATATTAGCATGATAAATAGTATAGCATGAGTATTAGCATGATAAATAGTATAGCATGAATATTAGCATGATAAATAGTATAGCATGAGTATTAGCATGATAAATAGTAAAGCATGAGTATTAGCATGATAAATAGTATAGCATGAATATTAGCATGATAAATAGTATAGCATGAGTATTAGCATGATAAATAGTATAGCATGAATATTAGCATGATAAATAGTATAGCATGAGTATTAGCATGATAAATAGTATATCATGAGTATTAGCATGATAAATAGTATAGCATGAATATTAGCATGATAAATAGTATAGCATGAGTATTAGCATGATAAATAGTATAGCATGAATATTAGCATGATAAATAGTATAGCATGAGTATTAGCATGATAAATAGTATAGCATGAATATTAGCATGATAAATAGTATAGTATGAATATTAGCATGATAGATAGTATAGCATGAATATTAGCATGATAAATAGTATAGCATGAATATTAGCATGATAAATAGTATAGTATGAATATTAGCATGATAGATAGTATAGCATGAATATTAGCATGATAAATAGTATAGCATGAGTAATAGCCTGATAGATAGTATAGCATGAGTAATAGCATGATAAATAGTCACTGAAACCTGTCCCATTGTGCACTGAAACCTAAGCTCTCCCATTGTGCACTGAAACCTAACCTGTCCCATTGTGCACTGAAACCTGTCCCATTGTACACTAAATCCTATCCTATTGTGCACTGAAACTTGTCCCATTGTGCACTGAAACCTGTCCCATCGTGCACCAGAACATGTCCAATTGTGCACTAAAACTTATCCCATTGTGTATTAGAACTTGTACCGTTGTGCACTAAAACCTGTCCCATTGTGTATTAGAACTTGTCTCATTGTGCACTAAAACCTGTCCCATTGTGCACTAAAACCTGTCCCATTGTGCATTAGAACCTGTCCCAGTGTGCACTAGAACCTGTCCCATTGTGCAATATAGCTTGTCCCATTGTGCACTAAAACTTGTCCCATTGTGCAATAAAGCTTGTCCCATTGTGCAATAAAGCTTGTCCCATTGTGCACTAAAACTTGTCCCATTGTGCAATAAAGCTTGTCCCATTGTGCAATAAAGCTTGTCCCATTGTGCACTAAAGCTTGTCCCATTGTGCAATAAAGCTTGTCCCATTGTGCAATAAAACTTGTCCCGTTGTGCACTAAAACTTGTCCCATTGTGCAATAAAGCTTGTCCCATTGTGCAATAAAACTTGTCCCATTGTGCACTAAAACTTGTCCCATTGTGCAATAAAGCTTGTCCCATTGTGCACTAAAACTTGTCCCATTGTGCACTATAACCTGTCCCATTGTGCACTAAAACTTGTCCCATTGTGCAATAAAGCTTGTCCCATTGTGCACTAAAAACTTGTCCCATTGTGCACTATAACCTGTCACATTGTGCACTAAAACTTGTCCCATTGTGCACTAAAACTTGTCCCATTTTGCACTAAAAGCGGTCCCATTGTGCAGTAGAAATGTTGGACAAAGTAAAGTCTCATTTATTAAAGGTCAACCAATTTCACGCTAAGTAGAAATACTTTAAATTTATATACTCATGCATTTAGCTACACTGTATTCTATAATGAAGCAAAACACGATTTACTCAGAAGAAATATTATCTATTAACCCCACAGAAATGGAATAAATAAATTACATCCGAAATATCAAAAGAAATCTAATTTTTAAAACCAAAACTCAAACATTTCAAAGTGAATGTACAAACAATTTTGCTCACAAATACAAATGATGAAATACAAACATCCCTTCATGTGAATGTAGAATAAGTGTGAGTGCATTGAAGTCCTTTGAATTCATGCAATTAATTATTAACAAATATTCTCTGTAGATACAGTGGAAATGTTTTATAAAGAGAAAATTTCAGTGAAATTCTCTATATCGTTTGGAGGCTGAAATGGACCTAATATATAAACCACGTGAATATTCCAGTAATAATTTATAAAATGAACCAAAGTTTTGTAGCACTATATATTTTCCTATAAAATGTGACTTTGTTTTTGATAGAGTATTTATTTATTCTGATTTCCTGAAGTACATCCAAAGACTTTCCCTCACTTTCTCTGTATTTACTTTGTCTTTTTCTCGACGACAAATTACTCCATTCTCCAAGTCGCCTCTTCATTTATTTGAGTAGGAATCTATCACCTAATTTGGGGTAAATTAGCTAAGAGAGGGGCATTAGTACTACAATTACTGCCCAGATAGGACTGAACACTAACTCTCTGCTCTCTCTAAGTACAGTTATAATTGCTCAGTAAATTTATATCTTTTACGAAATACATTCGGACAATAAATCCTTATAGAATATAACATAAAAGTCAGGTTGTATAAGTTACAAAATATGGAGCTGGGGGTTCAAGTGAAATAAATCTGAATTCCCCACGATTCGTTATTTATGACTCACCATCACGACATACATAAAGAAGGGGCCTCTTGTCGCAATTCTTTATTCTCATATGAGAAATGAGACTGAAAACCATAACGAGGCAACATTTATCCTCTTAGAAAGATAAACTACTTATTGTGTTCTAATACAGCGGCAGTTAATAGTATCTACTTTCTAGGGGTATTTATACCCTCTTTAAAAGTAGCTATCTTTTATTCACCATAAAGATTAGTTACGTATTTCTATGGAACATAAAATAGTATGTATTTAATCCTTTACCAACCTAGATGATTTAGCTCTCATTCTCTTGGTAGTTGAGTCGTAACTAATTGGGTCCAAACACTACTGCTGAATGGCTATACAAATAAATGTAAAGACTCTATTGATGCGAAATCAAATTCTCTTCAAATGTGACCTTTGAAGGGACCATTTTTAGAATGAATTGCGTATCATGTATTTAGTAAACTACCTGATATATTTTTATTTAGATCTAGCATTAGTCTTTAGTCACAATATGAATTATAAAGGTAACTATATCATACAGAACCTAGGGTAGAAATATAGAATTATTTTCTAATTTAAATACTCACCGCCATGTCTGAAGCCTGTGGGTTTGAAACCTGAAATCTGTGGAGTTGATGTGACGCAGAAAATGAGTAAAAGGAACAACATTGTGTGACGCACTGGCTACTGATGTGACGCACTGGCTACTGTGTGACGCACTGACTACTTGTCTGACGTACTGGAGTGACGCACTGGCTACTGGTGTGACGCACTGGCTACTGGTGTGACGTAGTGACTACTGGTGTGACGTAGTGACTACTGGTGTGACGTAGTGACTACTGGTGTGCCTATTTACTGGTGACTAATATTCTTTTCTAACATCACCATTAATATTTTTTGTAAAGCAATCCCCTCAAATGAGTTAAATTTCTTAAAAGGAAATCTTTTTAGCACCTGAAAATAAGAGACAGTATTAAAATCCTTCCTCTTAACTCACTCTGAATAAATTAAACTGAGGCAGAATGCGGTGGGAAAATGAGACATAATTATTAGAGTGAGAAAGAGACAGAAATGAATGAGACAGTTCACCATCACACTGCTCACCATCACACTGCTCACCATCACACTGCTCACCATCACACTGCTCACCATTACACTGCTCACCATCACACTGCTCACCATCACACTGCTCACCATCACACTGCTCACCATTACACTGCTCACCATCACACTGCTCACCATCACACTGCTCACCATTACACTGCTCACCATCACACTGCTCACCATCACACTGCTCACCATCACACTGCTCACCATTACACTGCTCACCATCACACTGCTCACCATCACACTGCTCACCATCACACTGCTCACCATCACACTGCTCACCATCACACTGCTCACCATCACACTGCTCACCATCACACTGCTCACCATTACACTGCTCACCATCACACTGCTCACCATCACACTGCTCACCATCACTGCTCACCATCACACTACTCACCATCACACTACTCACCATCACACTACTCACCATCACTCTACTCACCATCACACTACTCACCATCACACTACTCACCATCACACTACTCACCATCACTACTCACCATCACACTGCTCACCATCACACTGCTCACCATTACACTGCTCACCTTCACACTGCTCACCATCACACTGCTCACCATCACACTACTCACCATCACCGCTCATACATTCTTATCAGCTATGATAAAACATACAAAAAAGTACAGACTTGAGGCGAATTCCTCACGAGATTTTGTTCGAGATTCTTCAAGAGTTCTTCTCTCAGAAAAACTTATATATTATTCCAATAGAGGAACCATTTCCTGGTCGAGGAGATCTCAAGGAGTCAGCCAATTGTTTATTGCGACAAAAAAAACTAAATTGCAGTTAGTTTCAAATTAAAATAATCTAATCCGACGGAGACGATAAAAAGTAAAGCGAGAGTTTGAATGATATTAAATTGTATCGAATTCTTTAGACTATACACGAGTACATAGATTCTTAACAGAATGTAGAGAATTTGCTATTTGAATAATTGTGATTTTAATTAAATATTATCAATATCAACTACCGATTCACTTCTCTACATAACTTTAGTAATGGTAATTTTCAGGCACCTAACATCTAATATCACAGAGTTTGAAATCATAGGAGTTCGATACATAATCCAGACCTTAATATCGAACAAACATTCTTAAATTGCAGAGAACTTCAGAATAAATGATTTTTAAGAGGATTGGCAGGAAGGTGGAGGACGATTGAATTAAAAATTTCTCTCGAGAAAACAGAAAGATTCATATTTTCTTATCTAGAATGGGAAGAATATATTATTTTGTTTATTTTAAAATCAAGGTTAAGTTTGCAAAGATTATAATTATTTTGAGTAAGCATAACAACAATACAATAATTATTATTTAGTTCAATAAATTGTAATTTTACCAATTTTTCTTCTTGCATTTTGAGTTCAGTCATCGTTTTATTAGGAAATATTTTCAGTAAACTTTTGGTAATTCAATTTTGAGTTTCTTCAAATAATTTTTACCAATAGAATATTGGTTCGAAAGAGTGAGTTCATATATACATGTACAATATGTGTATGTACATACAATACATACACGACTTTGAACAAGAAAGACACGATTTTGAATAATTCATATATTGCAAAAAAACAATTTGACTAGATTTTGATAAAAATACATTTAAGAATTAAAAAAAATCTTCATAATTTCACAACTATCGCACTGTTCATTTTAAAAGAGAAAAGTGAATGAATTTATGTACAATAATTCACTTACATAACTTGGAGATATTTTACTCATAATCATAAATAACTCCTTTATTTAACCAATCCACCGCCTATTTTTAAATAACATTTCTCCTTCAAAATCATATATATTCTAGAAATAGAAATCTTAAGACTGCTTTACAGAAGAGTTCTACCCTGGAGAATATTATTTGCATCTTCCTCCATTTTTTTGAATATTACACGAGTGATCGATTTATTCGTGACAGCTACTGTTCCTTCCTGGAATTATAATTCATGAGGAGAAAAAAATTTGGAATGCTCTCGAACAAATTTATGTAAGTTAAGTTAGTTAAGTTTTTAGGTCACATTAGTGATATATATAATGATATAATTATCAGGAAGGAGTTGTTTGGAAATTGTGCGGGATTATAATTTGTTTTTCCCACTTGCATTTGTGAGTTAACCATGACATCGTTAAGAAATTAAATGTTAAAAGTTTGTTGGTTTGAAACATATAGGTATTTATTTTTATAAAACCAATTTTCAATCTATAATTAAGTTTTAATTTTTGTTCATTTCCATGTTCTATAGAATTTTAATGGTTTTCTTTGAACCAACACTGTACAAAATACTTGTAACTGTTAGCATTTTCATTTAGTTGAAATTTATAAAAGTGCGAAATTGATAATTAAATATGAATGAACATTGTTTTTGAATTATGTAAGTAAATATTGTTTGTGGGTTTTAGAGAAGTTATTCTACAGGGTAAATATTTTGTTTTGTTTTTAATATCTTTGAATAAAATATGATATCAGTTAAATTATAAATGCTATACAATTATGTATATAATTTAGTAACTTATTATTTTTAAAACAATCCAATGGAATATTTTTTATAAATCTTTAACTATTTAGAATACCGATAACTTATATTTTGAATACCGTTAACTTATATTTAGAATACCGATAACTTATATTTAGAATACCGATAACTTATATTTAGAATACCGATAACTTATATTTAGAATACCGATAACTTGTATTTAGAATACCGATAACTTATATTTAGAATACCGATAACTTATATTTAGAATACCGATAACTTATATTTAGAATACCGATAACTTATATTTAGAATACCGATAACTTATATTTAGAATACCGATAACTTATATTTAGAATACCGATAACTTATATTTAGAATACCGATAACTTGAATTTAGAATACCGATAACTTATATTTAGAATACCGATAACTTATATTTAGAATACCGATAACTTATATTTAGAATACCGATAACTTATATTCAGAATACCAATCGATATACACCGCTATTTTAATTACTGTCAAGTGTTCCTTTTTGATGTTACAGACAGTGAAAATACTTGGGGTGATAAATGCCATAGATAACGGCATCCTATTTTTATAAATGGCTATAGGAGATGTTACGAATTATCGGTCATTTCTACATCTTCGGTCAAGAATGATATTAAAAATATTATTATTACACAGTGCTATCCAATAATTGTGCAAACCTGGATTTGCAGAAGTATTAGATAGCACTGTGTAATAATAACAATTTTTATATTGTTTTTTCTTAAATTTTTCGAAGATGAAGTACTGACCGATAATGCGTAACTTACCCTACATTGTATTTTATATTATATAATTTATTCTTCTTCTTTTTAATGGTTACAAAATCATCTCCAGCTGTTTGAAATAAAACTATTCAAGCATCTCCTAATTTCCCTCGTTTGAAATGTAGCAACAGCTGCAATATTTAGCAACAGATAGAAGAACATAGAAAGTTTATTATGTAAACAGAAATACATAGCAAACTAATTACTTATACCTAATCCCCGTAAAATCAAACAATTCTTCAGACTGGTGTTAAACCTCTTGGTTTTGGTGTTTGGCAAACACTAAAACAAAGAGTTTGAGATCCAACATGTGAAATTGTTTGACAAACAATAAAATCGAAAGCTAAGTTCTAAAGGGCCGTACACACGTATAGGTATTTTTTAAGTCTTTCCACCAGACTTTTTGCTAAGCTACTTTATACAATTTTATAAGAAGTTTTATAATTCTTCAGACATTCAATCATGCATATGAGTATTTTTTAATTAAATTAAATACAACACTCATAATCAGTTTGCTGTACCTAAATAGCATAACTACATTATTGAGCGTGTTCTGGATCTGTTAGAGTTTGATGCATTTGTTGTGTGACACTTTGGCAGTGGGTATGAGGTCAAACTGTGACCAGCTTATCACCTTCATGGTAATTAGCAGGTCATTACCTGCGAAAATCTTACCAACCTCTAATTTGCTTTACGTTCCCTAAAGCTGTTCTGAAACAATTTTACCTCCACATTAAAAGTTAGGGGCTTCAGTTTCTGGAGAACTGGCAATTCTTACAGTTAGGCTGCAGTCACTCTAGGATTTTTTATATAAATTCTTGCCAGAGGAAGCAGACCTTTTTTTAAATAAATAAAGGAAAATGAAAAGAATTGAACAAATTGTGAAGGTAAATTGGAACTTTCTAAGATTTTGAGAATTTTACCCGATATAACTAAGAAAAATTCACAAAATCTTAGAGAGTTCCAATAATAGTGAGTAATGGGTCTTTTTCGATCTCTAGCTAATTGACTGTATTTACTGTGAAGCAAAAATAGGTAATTAATAAGCATATTAATATTGTGTTCGGTGTTCCTTATGCTAATTAATTGTCATTCTTTTTATTCTTTGAAAGAATGCAAGCGACAAAGGTTACGAATTTCATGGCCCTAATGGCTCTGTATGGAATAAAAGACTTTTATAGCGCGCCAGCACTTAATCCAATGATATATTTTACAGCCCGGATGCGGTCATGCTCCGTTACTACTGTACAAACTCTATAAACTGTATAAACTGTACATGGCAAAGGAGGAGAGGGGGGGTGAAATAATTCATACTTTCAATTGACTTAGAAGATAAAGAAAAAATATTAAGACAAGTTTTTACTCAATAAAATTGGCATAAATTACATTTAAAATTTAGTGTCCATATATTGTTCAAAAAAGTAACATTTGTATGTCTTGCTATTTTGACTTTTTCAATTAATATTGAAGCCTGACATTGGAGGCGAATACGTAACATGAAAACATGTCTGAAATATGCACGAGTGAAATATTAATCTAGTGAACAAAAAGTGATTTATATTCTGCAGTAAAGCTTTCTGTAGAGCTAATATTTGCTTTAATGGTATAAACCTATACAGTGTATATGCATATACGTAAATATGTCATTGTTATACCATTGCTATAAGGTGGGTATGGTTTATATATAAAAAAATAGTAAAGTTAGCAATAGGAAAATAAAAGGCGTTGAGAATTTTCACTTACTGCGATTGACATTAATTTTAAAAGAAGATATTTCTGTTCGGTATAAAATAGTCACAGTCTTAAATTAAACTTTAGATATTTATTCGACATTAGAATATTTTAGGAGTTAACTTTAGAGGTGGTGTTCTCTCTCTCTCTCTCTCTCTCTCTCTCTCTATTCAGAATGTTTGGAGGGTTGTGAAATAAATTACTTGAAGTTATTTGATGTATTCACTGGAGGATTAAGTTATAAAACTATAAATAATTTGGAGAATTAAAGTCATGATAAATATAGCATAGGAATGATTTTTCAATAAATATTTCGGTTACTTAAGTACAGGAAAATCTATTAATTAAATTTAATAGAATGATTGGTGAATAAACTTTAACAAAAGTGAAAGAAGATGTACATTTGAAAGTATATGAAAACATATATATATATGTGATTTTTGATATGTTGCCATTTCGTTTTGGTTTTTTTTTTTTTAGAAAGCTAAAGACATTCAAAGTCAGTTGTTTGTATCTTCCATTGGGGAATCTAATGTTTGACCTGCCTTATATCTTTTCCCTTTGCAATATTTTCTAAAAGAAGGAAAAAACTATCTCAAATATCACTGATTAAATCATACCTCTATAATTTTAAGTCGTATTAATCTAAATTAGCGAGAACTGATTTACTTACAACAGATAACTATCAATAATGTTCATGATTTAATCCTAAATAAAGTTTACGAAATAAACGTTTTGTTCCAATACATCAGGGGATAGAAAAAGGAAATCCCACGTGTAGAGGCAGCTAAACCTCTCACTGAAAGCATTCCTCCTTTCTGCACAACACTCGCATATATATCCTCTAAAAAAACAAACCTTGTGGTAACAAATTCCAAAATCTCTGAGCTGTTGATCGGAAAATATTCCCTGAGACCAAATAAACTATCTGTGTTCAGAAAATACTGATTTTAGATTACTCAATTATAAGTGATGAAAAATAGGAAAAGATATATTTGAGGAGAAATTTCATAATACATTTATAATAAAAAAATATCATCGAGATCTGAGGCGTCAGAAAAAATTGAATGTGATGAAAGAGGCTTTCAAAAAAGGAAAAAAATACCATCCGACAAAATGGAATAGAAGGAACATAAAGAAATGTAGCGGAAAAGTTACTCCCTGCTCCATGGTAATTCATAACATTTATCATTCTGCAAAATCGGTTTTATATTAGTTCATGTGATTTAATATAATCAATAAAACGATAACTGTGAAAAAATGAAAGATATTAAATGTACTGAACGAGGAAAATGAAGAATAAAATAATGAAATATTTACTATTTTTCGTGTTAATTTTTTAATGCTATTCAATAAAAGGTACAATTTCATCCCTCCTTTAAATAGAAATCAATAAATCTAAAGAGCCTGAAAGATTATCATTATAAATTATATTAAAAAACAGTAAATTCAGATTATGACCTAAAATTAAGTTCTATAATCAAATGTATTTTTGATGTCTTTATTTATTCAGTAAATTCTACCGAAGAGGTTATCATTTTGATTCACCTGTCAAAACAGAAATGCTGTTACAATGTATATCTTAGATGCTATTTTATTAAGAGACCATTTAATAAAAAGAATAAAATAAACTCATACATAAGTTATCATTCATCTCACTAATAGTGTATTTATTCTCTTTTCAGTTTTTATTAGACCTGTACATGTAATCCCTTGTATTAATACCGAGATGATATCATTTACTTCTCAGTCGTGGAAGCCACACATATTTCAAATTACTTCATCATTGTTATAAGTAATTAGTTCAGTTGGCATGGTAACAGAAGCTTTTACTGATGAAAATACAATAGAAAAGTATAGGTGCATGTCTATTTAATACTCCAATATATAGACAATATCTGTGAAAACACATATTTATCGTTTATTAAATTATAGTAAGTAATTAGCTTGATAACAAATATGATTTATGACTGGAATAAATTGTGAACCTTGTAAGTATTATTTGCATATCATTCTAGATTTTCATTGCAGTTGTTTTTTGTTTTTGTTGAAATAATGAAAGGAATTCATCATAAAATACTACCTACATCACTCATCATAATTAAAAAAAGATCGTTTTTACCTATAGTTATTAAAATTATTCGATGCTTGTATGAAATTGTATTCAATTTTTCAAATCGTAATTGACTCTTTATGTGTACCACTGTATATAAAATAGAAGTAATTGTTTTTCCTAATTTTAGGCCTGGAAGTTTTGTGTCTGTGGAATATTCCGATGGATTTGATTAAATTCCTGTGACATTATCAATCGATGGCATTGGTATTTATCATCTATAATTGGTTATCAAAGAAAGGATCTTTTTCTAACATCGCAAAAACGGTTATGCAATAGAGTATAACATTTAAAAATTCACAGATACAAGGTTTAATTTCCTCTCTTTCCTTAGTTCTAGAGAGTTCCAACAGGAAATTCTCTCTCCGGTTATATAACAGTAGTCAGAAATCGTAATTGAATCCCAGTGTTGCTGATAAACCAGGACTCCATATCTCTCACATCCTGATGGATCTCCCTCTCCACTATAGCCATCTCTCGTGTAGCAGATACTCCTGTTAGAGCAAATATTGAGTTTTGGTGTTCATGTTACCTCAGAGTTTTCTGCAAGAAGCAATCATATTGGACCTAACTTCTGCATACCTTCTGGTCTTCTAGAGTTCTCCTCATTGAGTTTTCAAACTCTGTGTCTCTGATGAACTCAGGGATTTGAAGATAGTCTG
The DNA here is from genome assembly GCA_947561585.1 of Caprella mutica. Lineage (NCBI taxonomy): Eukaryota > Metazoa > Arthropoda > Malacostraca > Amphipoda > Caprellidae > Caprella > Caprella mutica. Next base: position 37,753 of record CANNZV010001113.1, on the reverse strand, counting down.
GCGAGTTAGGGTTTGTCTTTTGAATTGCCAATCTATAAATGAATTGCACATCAGAGTGCTCGAGTGTCTCATTCAGAGGTTTGAGGATAATTAATGTTTATTCAGTAACTGTTAACCATAATTACTGATGCAGTAGTTGATGGAGACTGATCCATTAAGAGTTGAAATGGATATTCCTATATATCCATATTCACTTTCAGAAATTGATTGAACACATTTAAGATGTTTAATTCAAATAAATGCCGTACTTTATATAGAATGCACTTAAAATAATAAATTAATTAATCAATATACCGAATCCAATCTGTCGACAAGTATTTAAATTTTCCATTATTATCAAATTTTCACCAACTGACAGTAAACAGAATATTGTTTTATCAGTATAAATACGCAGTCCAATATACAGAGAAATTCCAATATGAAATTGTAGTAGTAATGAACCTTTTCAATATACATTTAAATAAGATTGGCTTTAGGTGGTGTGAATTACTTTCAGCAAAGAGAAGTGCACGCAAGCCAATAACTTTCTCCGTCCTTTGGGATGCATTTACTGCACCGAAATTTCCTATTGTATACCTAGGTAGAACAGCTTCTGAAGATACACAAGTTAAGTCGTGGTTATTTAACCTCTAGATATTCTAATGCAATATCATGTATACAGTTTCTGAAAACATCCTAATTCATTATTGCTGTGTACTTTCAATTTAATATGTTAATCAGTTCACTATATCAAGCTTGTATAATTTAACCTTTAAAATTCAACTAACGAAGTATTGGCATTTTGAAATCGCTAAGCAAAAATCAGAAAAAATTTTAGCATAAATTTAATTGAATTTTCTGCCCTTAAGACCCAATTAATAACAAAAAAATAAAACGCCGCGCTTTCACCGCCTAGTATAGATTGAATATTTAAAGTCGTACACTGGGCGGTGAAAACGCGACGTTATATTCGCTCTTACAGAATGGGCCTAACGCAAAATTATTATCGAAATAGAAGAGATACTTTAGTTAATTTATCTCTCTTTAATGCTGCATATCCAGTCATTCAATTGATTTTCAAACAACATGTTGTATACACTAGCAGTCAAAGTGGTACAAATAAATGCTGATAATGTATGTCTATTGGAAATCTCCGGCATTCATTACTTCAATTACCCGACAGATGAGTAACATAATGTGATTATCTCAAGAAATGAGTTAGAATGTGATGCGGTATGTGAAATGTAAAATAATGTGATAATCTCAAGAAATGAGTTAGAATGTGATGCGGTATGTGAAATGTAACATAATGTGATAATCTCAAGAAATGAGTTAGAATGTGATGCGGTATGTGAAATGTAACATAATGTGATAATCTCAAGAAATGAGTTAGAATGTGATGCGGTATGTGAAATGTAACATAATGTGATAATCTCAAGAAATGAGTTAGAATGTGATGCGGTATGTGAAATGTAACATAATGTGATATTCTCAAGAAATGAGTCAGAATGTGATGCGGTATGTGAAATGTAACATAATGTGATATTCTCAAGAAATGAGTTAGAATGTGATGCGGTATGTGAAATGAAGAAAATGCAAGCACTATCACAGCACTAGAAATGATATGTCTTTGCTTTGGTGAAATTTCATGTGAATATCTTTATTCAGATTATATTTAATGATTACATTCACATTAAGATACTTTAATGTGAAAAACTGAAAACTGAATCCTTCTAAATAATATTTCACGACATCAAACTATTGTTACAACTCAGTGGGATGTATTAGTATTATATTATATTAAAATTGTGTTCCTTTATCCATATATTAATTGTTTTATTGAAAATAATATAAGTAATGTATAATTTCAAAATTTTGTGAAAAATTAGTCAAGATTTAATTGGTGAAATTATAGAGCTAATATCATATTTCTTATAAAATATATTAAAATATAGATGAATATTCCATTATAAACTCATCTGAATAAACACCGGAAAATAAGATTTAATTTTCACGGTTCACTTCTAGTTTTAATTAGAATTTTAAACTTCCCTTCTTTAATAAATTGTTCTTTTTCGCAAACTAAACGTAATCATTGAGGGTACAGACACATACATTATTTCTCACCCATTTGATACAGTGTGGAGAAAACCGAAACATTTTGTATCACTGCAATCATTCGTGTAACTCAATCCATCTATCAAGATTAGCATAAAAGTTTAAGTTTGTTTTAGTTCTTGCATAAAAATCAGAAAAGTTTGACGAAGATTTTGACGGTTTTCATATGTTGCCAGAATCAGAAATTTTGGCACGCTTCATTTATCCCAGATAGAAAGTTACGGTGGAGACATGAAGAATTGAAGATTAAGAGAAAAAATCATAAAATTGGTAATAAATCCAGGAAATTCATCAAAAAGACGTATTTATATAAAACTAGAGTGGGCATTCGGTAGAGCACATACCTTCGCCGCCGCTTATAAATGACCTTGGCCATCCAATAATCCTTGAGTTATAAATGACCTTGACACTAACATTTGACTCGATCGCTCCCAAATTCTAATAAACTGGTTCCTGGATGATGACCAATCGCCATACCAAATTTCCGGCAATTTTTTTGAATACTTTTCAAGGTAAAGAGCTATAAATGACCTTGACCCGATCGCTCGCCCCTCAAATCTTATGAAATCGTTCTTGAGTATTGACCAATTGCCTTGCCAGTTTTCAAACAATTTGGTTGAATACACTTTGAGTTATTTATTAATAAATTATCTTAGCCTTGAAATATAACCGGATCAGTCCCAAAATCTCACCAAATGGTTCCTGGACATTGACCAATCATCCCACCAAATTTCAGATAATTTGGTTAGACTCGTTTTGAGTTATACGAATAAAAAAAACAAGACGATGAATAAATAAATGCCGCCAAAAATATAACTTTCTGCAATCTGCGAAGGTTAAAAAGGATGTATAGAATTATAAACTGAAAAATGAGCCAAACAATTCTCAGAAACCAGGAGTAAATAAGAGTAGATTAATGTTATCACAGAATGCACTATGGCTCTTTCTTTCAGTATAATCTGCAGCTGAAATCAGGCCAATAAAAGCTAGAAGAACACAAATCGCTGCGGGCTGTACTTTATGGTTGCAATTTATTAAGTACTACACATTCGAATGGTGATTGAAATTCATTGAAGAAAATAGGTAGGCTCGAATCTAATCTGAAACACTGACTCTGGCGTGAAGGTAACACTTAAATAATTTAATGTAGACCACGGTACATAAATAAGAGACTTATTCCTCATAAGTCAAGTGATGTCAAATTACAAAAGAATGAGAGGGAATTTACTCCGTGATGGAGTCCAGAGCGAACAAAATTTAGATTAATTTTCAAAATTACATTTTCCTTCCAACTCACATAAAACTGGAGATAATATTTCGTATGATTCATTATTTCTTTATTTTACAAAAGTATACATATTCTCTATTGCTCAAATATTCATATAAATTAACACTATTCACATGAATATTCAATATTATAAGAGTCATCGGATGTTAAAACTCCATTTACAATAAAATATACCATTTATCTACATATTTAAAGTTAATTAACCAGCGACTGCAATTTAATGCAAAGCAATCAAATTATATAAAGAGAATCTTTCAGATTTAAATTAATCTTCAAGATAAAATCAGTTCGTAATTCATTTCAATTCATTGCTTTTCCAACCCGTTTTACAAATAATAAGCACACAAATGATTAAACTACGCAATTTAGTTGATCTAAACTATCGCGCATAGTCTTATCATGATATAATTTGCATTCAATCTTGAGAGAGGGGCGATCATGCTCCGATCTTGAATGTAATAAACTGCGGCTCTAACCAAAGACCTTCCTTCCATTCTTATTCATGTGCTCTTCTTGATACATAAATTCTAGGTTCAGGGATTGGATAAGGAATTGCTTTATCTCAGAAATTATGCATTGGAAAATCAATCGATAGTTTTGCTTATAAATTAGATACTGCGTTGGATTTATGTGTATCTAATAATGAGTGAGGGTGAACAGTTTCATGATTTACATTCAGTCGTAGCTAGTGATAATGAAATGAGTGCCGTAATCCATTGCCAAAACACCACCTCACCATTTGTCCACCGTGAAAAATTCACTTGTCGGTAATTCCTACTAGAAATGAAAGCTGTATTTTACTGCAACCGTAATGGAATAATTGAAGTGGTTCTACATCACTCACATTTCCCGTAACTAGAATGATTTAACGGTGAGCATGAATATTCATGGAGCATTGAACAAACTTCCATTCGTGTCGAATCCAATCAACGGCAGTGTGTCATTTCGCAACGATAGCCGTGATTTTTTGCAGAACTGTCGCTCCAAACTGTCGCGCTCTGAAAGACTATTTCCTTGCTGAGCTGTACATAAAGGAACCGTCTTTGGAGCTTAACTCATGGTCGATATTGGACTAATCAATGATAATGCTCACGTCAATATATAAGAAAATAAGCGAACGATACTTGGGGAAAAATTTAATTCAAGACACGAATTTAATGCAAGAATATTTCTCTGACAAGAATTAATTAAAACTTTACAAATTCAGAAGTTAACGTTTTTTGTTCCTTGACGGAACTCAGATGTTTCCAGTTGATTAACTTAGCTGAGAACGCTGGTCAAACGACCTGTAGCCGTAAGTTCTACTTTCATCAAAGGCCTAAAATAAAGGTGCGTTGAGCTAACCAATTTCAGTCTTTACAAACAGAGGAGGCAATCAATCAGCCCAAGTGTTCACCACCTTTTTATACAATAGATTGATAACAGCATGTTTCATTACCTTCAAGATTCATGAGATGGCTCTTGTATTTTCGCAAGGTTTAATTTTTGTGAGTGGGCGAGGCAATCATCGCGAACATCCAATCGATTCGTGTGTTTGATTTTCATTTGTTTAATTGCGCTAACTATTATTCACGTTAATACATCGAAGCCAATGCTGAAACTGATGAAGGAAAGTTGGGAGAGGGACGGCCATAGTTCTATGACATCAAGTACCTAACTTCATGGGCTGCATAGTGAATTCGAATGTCATCGACCGGTGAAAGTTAGTGCATTAGTTCACCACAAAGTATAACAGGTAATGACAGCAAATTAATTGAATGTGTGAGCTGCCTCTTCACACTCTGTATTCAGAGGGGGTGCACGTTGTTTAATTAGTTCTCTCGTGTGAGGAACATGTAATGATTAGAGATGGACCGGAGACTAATAATTCATGTGCATCTCATTATCAAAATTATGTTTCCTACACAAGGTACTGTTCTGGAACCATTAAATTCAGGCGACAAGAGTCACCGACATAAGATTGCGAGCAGACTCAATTTCAACAGAACTTTATGGAGCGAGACGTTGTATTTCATTTTTATAGAGCTGCACTTTCTTTAAAGTCAACCTCTGTGATTTTTTAAGACAAAGCATGAAATGATATCAATTTCCTCCACTAGCTCCTTACTGCACATGTTGGTATATTTAATTAAAATAGACACATGTAAATATTTCATGTGACACCACATTAAATGAGGTTACTTCCTCTATTATTGTACTCGATACGTATCCAAATTGTTTAAAAAATTACTAGAAAAGACGGGTGGTGTTTCGGGAATGTCTAACTACTTCAAATGATAAAGTCTTTACGTTCAAAAATGTAAAGTAGTCTGATGGCTCTGATTGTTCTTTTGATAGTAAAATCAGGGCATAGTAATTCAACTGTTATAAAATCACGCATGTAGAGCACTAGTAATCCCATTTAGAAATGTACACCAACTGCATTATTACCAATTGACAAATGATAAATTCATCGATCTGCTCCACTTTTATACCTAAATCAGTCGTGTTGAATATACTGGCGAACCACTTTTATAGCCTAGCACTAAATGGTAAGTATGACCACCTTGGTTATATTCCCACTTCATATCGGGTTGATTTATTGCTGTACTTATTGGGTGGGAGAAGCATTCTGAGTTATAGAGAAGAAGCCATTCTAATTACCTTCAAATATGCTGATTAGGCACCATAATCCGCTCACATTACGAAGATTGAAGAAAAATGGGCTATTAGAGACGTCTGAATTAGTCCTGCAAGCGAACAGAATGAACTGAGTAATAGGCACCTAATGCAGATATAGTCTGTAATGAGAGAGATAGGTATAGTGTGATGCGTGAAAAGTGATAGACTGTAAATGAGAGAGAGATAGGTATGGTGTGATGCGTGAAAAGTGATAGACTGTAAATGAGAGAGAGATAGGTATGGTGTGATGCGTGAAAAGTGATAGACTGTAAATGAGAGAGAGATAGGTATGGTGTGATGCGTGAAAAGTGATAGACTGTAAATGAGAGAGAGATAGGTATGGTGTGATGCGTGAAAAGTGATAGACTGTAAATGAGAGAGAGATAGGTATAGTGTGATGCGTGAAAAGTGATAGACTGTAAATGAGAGAGAGATAGGTATGGTGTGATGCGTGAAAAGTGATAGACTGTAAATGAGAGAGAGATAGGTATAGTGTGATGCCTGAAAAGTGATAGACTGTAAATGAGAGAGATAGGTATAGTGTGATGCCTGAAAAGTGATAGTCTTCATAGAAATGGACTGATAGTATACGGAATGATAGACAGAGTGATACGTAAGAAGTTATTGGTAGTTTGGTACACAGATAGTGATTGGTGAGGTGTTAACTAAAGAGTGATATGTAATAAATAGTAAATACTTATGTAAGTGATGTACTACCTCATGCTTTTTAAATTGTGGAAATTTATAAAAAGATGATATATTTCATGTCAGAAGAATCCAAGACACTATTTGCTGTGTTTTCATTTAGTGTGACAGATGTGAAATATAGTTGCCGATAAGAAAAATGAATACCTTTCTTATTTTTTAGATATTAATCCAATCACCAACTCCTTGATTAAATTTAAATAGAGCCTATAGTATATCCAGATTATCCATAAAAAATGGCGATTATCAATTATTATCACCAAAACACATTCATTATTCCATTGAATAATGTATATCTAATGGAAAACTTTCCTTCCTTAATTTTCAGTCTCCTGCAATTTGTGGAATTATTTTCTGAGAATAGGAAGAGTAATGTGATTTGATTCTCCAGATTGTTATTGCACTTCAACCGAGAGAAGTGAGAGAAACTTTCACATTTTATAAAGAAAAATCTTCATGTTGAAATGTAAGTTTTAATAAAAAACTTATTTATTTTCTAATTGATAGCTAAAACTATTTGTTGTTTTGTTTATTTAGAAATTATTGAATAAAAGATAATTAGGTTTGAAGCTCTCTTCTTGCTAACTCACGAATTTCCTGATCTTTAATCAGAGTGGTTATGTTCCGTATACATCTCCATAGATTAAATATGTAAATAAGGATATATATTGAAGACAAAATACATTTTGGGAAGGTGAGCCAAACAAAATTAGACGAGAAACATTTGGCATTTTGTGACCGGGAATATAACTGAGGCAGATCTTCCGGAACTGGGAATTGCTCTCGAAATTCCACCGAAAGTCAGGAATGAAAGGAAGCGACGATGGTATTTTCAACTCGCAATAACACATCTGCAAAACATTAAATGTTCGCAAACCTCACAAATAAAATCAGAATGATTAAATGCGCTAATCAGAACGAGTTCAAAAAGAAATTTTGACAACTATCAGTTGATGATACTTTTTAAGGTTTTCCAATGATTTTAAGTTAGGTAAATCGTGATATTTTCATTCATAAGAAATTCTTTCACATTATCCAGGCAAGAAGAATTTAATCCTTTGATATAAACCCTAGAAATACCAGAAAAAATGTACAGCATTAGAGACCAGGCGAGTCTCTAGGGCCCGCTCATAATTTTATCGGTAAAGTCTCCTTTAAATTTTCAAATTTCAGACCAAATATTGAAGAAGGGTTGAGTTCCAAAAATTCTAATCTTATTTCATTCTCTACACTGATGGCATATATTCTCACTGTGATCGCTACTAATGCTCTCTTGACAAACGGTGAAATGCATCTTAGGTTTATGTTTTTCGTAGAAGGACAAAAGTATCATCTCTTGCTGTAGTTTGTATGTTCTGCTGAATAGTATGAACTGGATGAGATTGATCTTAGAATGGTTGGAAAGACTTTAGCTAATATTCCTGCAAGTGATTTTGATAGTTTGACGTAAAGCGTAACGCATCAGCTCCTATATTTCACCCAGGCTTCAGAAGCCCACCTGGTAACTAATGATATGAAACAAAATAGAACAAAACGCGTTGCATTATCTGTATTGCTATTTATACGATGTATAGACGGGTGATGGACAACTAAAGTCACGGAGTTTTAGCAGCTCAGGCCGATTAGTTTTATAAGTATGCATCTTCATTCCCACCAGAACGGTCCTGGTTATTCAATGGTTAAGGAAACATCCCAGGAATATATTATTCTTGCCCGGGATTATCTCTTGATATTCGATGAATTAACCCTTTTTCCCTGAGTAGCTAAAAATTTTCTACAGGACCAAACTCACAAGCAAACCTCATTTGTTTACATGAAAAGAATTAAAAAATTATATTATATAATTCTGTCAAAATTTTATAATATTAATTATATTACTTACTTATGAGGTATTTTTCTTCAATCCACCTCCCCTCTAAATTATTTAGTACTCTATTTATATCTCCTACCGTAAATTTCTGAGCAATTTCAGAATTAATTCTAATCAAGCATTCATAAACATAATTTGAACACACTGAATTTTTAATCAATTTTAATTTCATAAAAGATTTTATGTAGGAAGTTATGGAGGAGTAAGAAAATGGCGTGATAGAAGTTTTGCAGCTTAAAATGTTCTAGTTTTACTATCCGAACTTTAACACGCCTGTACTTTGAAGAGCTAAAGAATTCACAAAGAAGGCCTAACAACAAACTTAAATAAGTAACAACTTGAATAATTATTCTGCACAAGTTTTCTTTCATGCCAGCGAAAAATGTAGACACAATCAAGGTAGAAAACGTTTATAATCTAAAGTTCGGTATGCATTTTGTAATTTAATTAATTTACTTATTAAACTGAATTAACCTTAGTGTTCTGGACTATACATGTATGGCAACATTTATTGTGTGAACTATACATGTATGACAATATTTATTGTGTGAACTATACATGTATGACAATATTTATTGTGTGAACTATACATGTATGACAATATTTATTGTGTGAACTATACATGTATGACAATATTTATTGTGTGAACTATACATGTATGACAATATTTATTGTGATGAATATACATACAAGATAATCATTGCATTACCATTCAGATAATCATTGTATTACCATTCAGATAATCATTGTATTACCATTCAGATAATCATTGTATTACCATTCAGATAATCATTGTATTACCATTCAGATAATCATTGTATTACCATTCAGATAATCATTGTATTACCATTCAGATAATCATTGTATTACCATTCAGATAATCATTATATTACCACCATTCAGATAATCATTGTATTACCATTCAGGTAATCATTGTATTACCATTCAGATAATCATTGTATTACCATTCAGATAATCATTGTATTACCATTCAGATAATCATTGTATTACCACCATTCAGATAATCATTGTATTACCATTCAGATAATCATTGTATTACCATTCAGATAATCATTGTATTACCATTCAGATAATCATTGTATTACCATTCAGATAATCATTGTATTACCATTCAGATAATCATTGTATTACCATTCAGATAATCATTGTATTACCACCATTCAGATAATCATTGTATTACCATTCAGATAATCATTGTATTACCATTCAGATAATCATTGTATTACCGTTCAGATAATCATTGTATTACCATTCAGATAATCATTGTATTACCATTCAGATAATCATTATATTACCACCATTCAGATAATCATTGTATTACAATTCAGATAATCATTGTATTACCATTCAGATAATCATTGTATTACCACCATTCAGATAATCATTGTATTACCATTCAGATAATCATTGTATTACCATTCAGATAATCATTGTATTACCGTTCAGATAATCATTGTATTACCATTCAGATAATCATTGTATTACCATTCAGATAATCATTATATTACCACCATTCAGATAATCATTGTATTACCATTCAGGTAATCATTGTATTACCATTCAGATAATCATTGTATCACCACCATTCAGATAATCATTGTATTACCACCATTCAGATAATCATTGTATTACCATTCAGATAATCATTGTATTACCATTCAGATAATCATTGTATTACCATTCAGATAATCATTGTATTACCATTCAGATAATCATTGTATTACCGTTCAGATAATCATTGTATTACCATTCAGATAATCATTATATTACCACCATTCAGATAATCATTGTATTACCATTCAGGTAATCATTGTATTACCATTCAGATAATCATTGTATTACCATTCAGATAATCATTGTATTACCACCATTCAGATAATCATTGTATTACCATTCAGATAATCATTGTATTACCATTCAGATAATCATTGTATTACCATTCAGATAATCATTGTATTACCATTCAGATAATCATTGTATTACAATTCAGATAATCATTGTATTACCATTCAGATAATCATTGTATTACCATTCAGATAATCATTGTATTACAATTCAGATAATCATTGTATTACCATTCAGATAATCATTGTATTACCACCATTCAGATAATCATTGTATTACCATTCAGATAATCATTGTATTACCATTCAGATAATCATTTCATTATTATCTAGATAACTAATGAAAAATCATCAAAAATTAAACAATTTAATTGCAAGCATATTGCGATTAATAAAGTAAATAATGAATTATTTGATAAAAAGATGAAATTAACAACTTTTGCAGATCACAACAATTAGTCTACGGTAAATACTTCAAATATTTAATTAACTTTTCGTAGAATGTTATCATTATTCATATCGTAAATTATAATCTATAATTGTCATAGAATGTTAGCTATCATTGTCATATAATGATATCTACTAGTTTATTACTCGTCAAAAATGACGGTTTATACAAAATATTAATTTTAAATTTATCCGAATATAATTATTATTTTTTTATAAATTATCTGTTTTAGTAAACCAGACTTTTTATCCGTATATTATTATCCAAATCGCCTCAAATTATTCATACTTTTGAAAAAATATGATTATGAAAAATGATAGACTAGGATTTTTTCAAGGTTCTAAATTATCCAAATTATTATTTTTATTTTATTTTCGGATTTCTTTCTGATAAAATAATTATTCCGTTATCCGAATTTTTCGGTTTTTCCTTATTTTTCTTTTTCTGCTTTTTTTTCAATTTTTTTTCTGTTTCTCGGATTTATCAGATTTCTGATTTTTCTTTTTTCTGATTTCTCAGTTTTTCGTATTTTCTATTTTCCGAATTTAACCAAGTTTCTATTATCCGTATTTTTGTTATCCTGACTATTATCTTAGTCATGTAATTATAACCTATTTTAAATGTTAAAGCGTGGCCTTTTTCTTGCAACAGACAGATAAATAGTGAAATATTATCTACCATTACCATTTTATGTTGTCTATCATTATATATTATCATTATCATTGATTGCTATCTATTATTTCCATTAGATATATTTCAAAAAGTAATTAGATAACTACGAAGAATATCTCATTTAAAAAATACCTATACGTATTTATATCATTTCAATTTATTCATATACACTTACCAGAGATTAAAGTGACAAAGTACAGACTAAGTACAAATACAAAGCATATCACACTAAGTACAAATACAAAGCGTATCACACTAAGTACAAATGCAAAGCATATCACACTAAGTACAAATACAAAGCATATCACACTAAGTACAAATACAAAGCGTATCACACTAAGTACAAATGCAAAGCATATCACACTAAGTACAAATACAAAGCGTATCACACTAAGTACAAATACAAAGCATATCACACTAAGTACAAATACAAAGCATATCACACTAAGTACAAATACAAAGCATATCACACTAAGTACAAATACAAAGCGTATCACACTAAGTACAAATACAAAGCGTATCACACTAAGTACAAATACAAAGCATATCACACTAAGTACAAATACAAAGCGTATCACACTAAGTACAAATACAAAGCATATCACACTAAGTACAAATACAAAGCATATCACACTAAGTACAAATACAAAGCATATCACACTAAGTACAAATACAAAGCATATCACACTAAGTACAAATACAAAGCATATCACACTAAGTACAAATTCAAAGCGTATCACACTAAGTACAAATACAAAGCATATCACACTAAGTACAAATACAAAGCATATCACACTAAGTACAAATACAAAGCGTATCACACTAAGTACAAATACAAAGCGTATCACACTAAGTACAAATACAAAGCATATCACACTAAGTACAAATACAAAGCGTATCACACTAAGTACAAATACAAAGCGTATCACACTAAGTACAAATACAAAGCATATCACACTAAGTACAAATACAAAGCGTATCACACTAAGTACAAATACAAAGCATATCACACTAAGTACAAATACAAAGCGTATCACACTAAGTACAAATACAAAGCATATCACACTAAGTACAAATACAAAGCGTATCACACTAAGTACAAATACAAAGCATATCACACTAAGTACAAATACAAAGCATATCACACTAAGTACAAATACAAAGCGTATCACACTAAGTACAAATACAAAGCATATCACACTAAGTACAAATACAAAGCGTATCACACTAAGTACAAATACAAAGCGTATCACAGCAATGCCAGTGCACTATTTAGCCAATACGTCACACCCCGGTACATAGCCTTAGTAAACACAGGGACAGCTTATTCTGAAGCTATGGGCACTGAAATGGTATGGTGTATTGGTGACAACCTATAATGTATAGTGGGAGATGTGATTATATTGGTGGTAATGGGATGATGTATCCATTATTGGAACAATGCATCCACTATTGGAACAATGCATCCACTATTGGGACAATGTATCCATTATTGATACAAAGCATCCACTATTGTGACAATGTATCCATTATTGATACAAAGCATCCACTATTGGGACAATGCATCCACTATTGGGACAATGTATCCATTATTGATACAAAGCATCCACTATTGTGACAATGTATCCATTATTGATACAAAGCATCCACTATTGGGACAATGCATCCACTATTGGGACAATGTATCCATTATTGATACAAAGCATCCACTATTGTGACAATGTAACCATTATTGATACAAAGCATCCACTATTCGGACAATGCATCCACTATTGGGACAATGTATCCATTATTGATACAAAGCATCCACTAGTGTGACAATGTAACCATTATTGATACAAAGCATCCACTATTGGGACAATGCATCCACTATTGTGACAATGTATCCATTATTGATACAAAGCATTCACTATTGTGACAATGCATCCACTATTGGGACAATGCATCCACTATTGTGACAATGTATCCATTATTGATACAAAGCATCCACTATTGTGACAATGCATCCACTATTGGGACAATGCATCCAAAATATTCCCAATTCATTTTATACAGTTCACTATTAATTAATTTCATTTCTTAAACACATAGTTTAAGTAACTAATCAGTAACTAGTAATATAATGGAACTAATAATATAATGTAACTAGTAATATAATAACTCAGTAATATAATGTGACTAGTAATATAATGTAACTAGTAATATAATGGAACTAATAATATAATGTAACTAGTAATATAATGTAACTAGTAATATAATGTAACTAGTAATATAATGGAACTAATAATGTAATGTAACTAGTAATATAATGTAACTAGTAATTTAATAACTCAGTAATATAATGTAACTAGTAATATAATGTAACTAGTGATATAATATAACTAGTAATATAATGTAACTAGTAATATAATGGAACTAATAATATAATGTAACTAGTAATATAATGTAACTAGTAATATAATGTAACTAGTAATATAATGGAACTAATAATGTAATGTAACTAGTAATATAATGTAACTAGTAATTTAATAACTCAGTAATATAATGTAACTAGTAATATAATGTAACTAGTGATATAATATAACTAGTAATATAATGTAACTAGTAATATAATGTAACTAGTAATATAATGTAACTAGTGATATAATATAACTACTAATATAATGTAACTAGTGATATAATATAAATAGTAATATAATGTAACTAGTAATATAATGTAACTAGTAATATAATGTAACTAGTAATATAATGTAACTAGTAATATAATGTAACTAGTAATATAATGTAACTAGTAATATAATGTAACTAGTAATATAATGTTACTAGTAATATAATGTAACTAGTAATATAATGTAACTAGTAATATAATGTAACTAGTAATATGTATAATGTAACTAGTAATATAATGTAACTAGTAATATGTATAATGTAACTAGTAATATGTATAATGTAACTAGTAATATGTATAATGTAACTAGTAATATGTATAATGTAACTAGTAATACAGAGTGACCAATAAAAAACTGGTCGAAAGTAAATGCTTATAACTGAAAAAGTAATTGGTGTAGAAAGATGAAACAGAAATCACTTAAAAGAATATATTCTCAAGTTTTATTTGATATCAAAGAAATTGATAACTATCGAATGAGGGATAAAGATATCTTAATTAAATATAATGGATATTTCGTCAACACATTTTAATCAACCCTCATGAATCATTATGCCACTAACTATTGAATAGCGTGTTTTCATTGCTAAACATTATCATTTAAGCAGTTCTCCAACTTAAGTTGAAAGATAAAATGTCATTCAGTACAACAAGGATATAAACATTAAAATGGTTAGGAATTTGACTCAATGATACAGTAGAGTTTCTCAATTATGGACAACTGAGCAGTTCATGAGTTTTGTATTCCATTAATAATGTTTTGTGTGAAAGTTTTGTGAAGTTACTATTTATTTCTATACTAAAGCGCATATTTTATGTAATATAAGGTATAAGAATACTACCTTTTTCCTATTAAATAATTAAAGTAAATTCTAATGTGGAAATAATTTGTAAAATTAAGTAACTTAAACAGTTATTATAATTATACCTCTAGCTCCAAGCAAATAATTTGTTGCATTATCTGTGACGTCCTTTCCTACATTGGTATCTTCAATATCTTTCTCTGACACATTGACTACGAAGTGGTACACACTTGTACCAATATATTTACTATGTACATTACTGATAGAGAAGGTGGTACAAATATATACCACTGTCAATATGTTAAATATTAATTAAATTGTGACAAAGTGTACCACATTTATACCACGGAGATGTAAACTTCCGTTAATTTTATATTCCATCCATAAAAATATGTCACTCTAAATAAGGATATTCCATTAATTTTGTATCCCATAAAATATTTACAATAATGAGGGTCCATAAATTTTGTATTCCACAATTGATGAGTCCCACAGTAAAATTTCTCTACTGCAACAAAGATTCAATCCAAACTCCCAATTCTAGCGTGGTAAAGTCTCCTCACGAGCAACTACTCGGTGTCCAGAAGCCTTCCCTCCGGAGTCATAATCACAATTAATTGGCTGATGTTTTTTATGTAAATGGCGTGACAGTGAAATGCGATAAGCGCAGACAAATGATAAGAGAATTTTTATCGCTACAGTGAGAACATTTAGACACAAAGCAAATGTGGCTTCTACAAGATTTAACGAAACCACAGCAAAAGGAACCATGGTGCGAAGATGACTTTGAGTTTTGGGGATGTTGTTCCTTTCTATTGTTTTCTTTTTTTGATATGAGGAAAAATTTTGCAAAGGAATTATTGACTTAAAGAAAAGTAGAAAATAATGAACGAAAAATATTTTTGTTTATTATGGAGAACATTCAATAGATATAATAATTAATTGGGACAGCTTCAAGTTTTGAAAATTAATTTGATATTAGTTTACATAGCTTAATTAACCGTCTTTGCAAAAATCATTTAAGTTGTTAAGTGATTTATAATTTATTGTATTTATAACAAATAACTTTTTCATTAGAACCATATTCTGTGAATAGACAGGTTATTTGAACAGTTTAAATTGATAATGGATAGTTAATGCAATGAGCATTGCTCTGCCAATGCAATCCGCACTACCTAATTAATGCGTTGGTTTGCCAATGCATGGCCTGCATTCGTGACTGCACATCAGTGTGCATCAAGACTACTAATTGCATCATAATTCAATGCAGAGACTGCAGCAAATTAAAGCAAACAAATGCCATCCTGTGGAGAGAGAGAACACATTCATAAGATTCCTAATTAAAGCTTCCATTAGTCCAGATATCTTATATATGAGAACACACACACCAGACTACATCCGCACTACTAACAGGAGGAAGTTAATTAAATGTGGTGCAAAAGTGGTGCAAAGAGACTTCCATTAGGCGTTGTTAATTTATTGTCTTCTTACAATGGTTCCGTACGCAATCACTCAAAGATAATTAGGAAACTAGGCAAGTGTTCGCCAGCGCTAGAGACTGGATATAGAAAATGTATGCGAGCACTGACAGACACTTCAAAGACCCAATTGCCATGCTCTGAGCATGCCATCTAAGACTCAAAAGACCGCCTAAAGGTCACGCTTCGCACCTATTAAATCTTATCTATAAATATACACTTAATTCAACTATGCACGATAAAACTACTAAAAAATCTATTTATAAACAAATTTATCAAATTTTACATTCAGTTTTCACGTTTAAAGTTTTTATTGTAACAGTAAAGTGCTATCCATAAACACATTTCAATCCGAATGGAGCGTAAAAATGACATGAGAGTAATCACATTTTCGAAAAGAGAGTTAGTGGGAATGGGTACACAGGGTGACGCAGTCTCCTCACCGCTCAAACGCCACTAGACTCTATGGATCAGAGTAACCAGCCTTCCAGCAGAGGCTAATCAATGCAGAGCGCATGCGTCACTCTCAGAGAGCAGAAGCTGTCTTTTCCTTCTCAATTATTCCATCCTGGTTATGTAAACACTCTTATGTTGATTAAGAACAGGTGATGCTTTATTTCAAAGCTGATTTTGGTCTGGAGGAGGTGGAAGAGGCCACTGACGAGAAAGATATGAGGTAGGAGAGCACATCTCAGGAGTAATCTAGGTAGAACGTTGTGAGCGATCACCGGAAAGGTTGGTAATAACAATTCAAGTCGAGGAAAATACTCACTCTGATGTATGTGCATTGACTATAAATCTTTGGCTTATTGCTACTAAAACAAATATAAAATACATGCTATGGTAAACTCATCATGAGGGTAAACATCGTTTAAACTAACTTACTATTTTATATTGGGTACGCATTAAATACTACATATGACATTAAGATTTATGATGTTAAAACACACTTATTATGACTTATTTTAAATATAATGGTCTTTTAATTTACATAAGAAATATATTACATTATAGATAATTTATTATATATGAGAGAAGTACCGATAATGATGTGTAATTTTCTTTGTTTTCATTTTTCATTAAATAGAGCTTTACTCTAAGCACGTTATATTCTTTATTATTACACATATTACATTCTTTATCTTTCTCTCATTTTATATACTTTTAAGATGACTGATGAGCGGAAGTTTTGAATATTAATATTTTTATCGACACTATGCATTATATAAATGTGTAACAATATTGCAATATCTTGAGCTAGAATATGTTCATATCTTCATATATGGAATACGGAGAATTTATCTAAAGCAATTTATCGAATGAGAAATTGATTGAATGGAGAGTTGATCGAACGGAAAAACTATATAACTATTGGATTACTTAGTGTATAAAAGACATACACATTTTATCTTTTATTCATAAGAATGATGCCATAGAATAGTAAATGAAAAAGATATTGTTAGCGGTCAAGTTAGGAGGTTTTGGGGAACAGTAATGCTGCTCCTGGAATCTCTATCAGATAATTAGCACAAGAAACAGAAAAGTCAAAAAGTACTCTGCACTGTATCATACAATTTTTCTTGAATCTACACCCCAAGACCTTCACATCGCAGATTTAGAGAAAAGGCTCCAATTTGCAAGATAGTTTGAACACGAAACTTTGAAGATCCTACATTCTTGAACAAGTTTATTGCTTCAGATGAAGGCACATTTTCATCTGATAACAAAGCATAACAAATTCTCTCTCTAGAATTTGGGCTTCTGAAAACCCACACGTAATTAATAAAATACCTTTGCATTCTCCACGTGTTACTGTTTGGTGTGGGTGAACTTCCGTGAAATTATTGGACCATATTTTTCGATGACTAAAATAACAACGCCGTGACTGCTAATGCTGAAAGATATCAAAACATGCTGGTAAAATTTTTCTTCAAGGGTTAACGAGTTGGGTTATAATTATTGGTTCCAACAGGAGGGAGAACCATTGTCATAGACCAAGATTACCAAGTGTTATTTTAAAGAACAAGTTTCCTCAGTACTTGCGGAAACTGATCTTTCCTGATCTTTCACCTCTTTAATTCTATTTGTGGGAATATTAAAAAAAAAATATATTCAAACAAGTGAATTTTCAAGAATAAAGGGAGATCATAAGAAAAGAACAGTATTTAAAACAAACTAATCTAAGTAAATCAGTTTTATATCCTCTTTTACAAGGTGTATTTATCTTCTATCCTACTTTTAAACTTGTTGAGTTATAACAGTTGACACCCTGTATATAGGACGATGCATACCACAGTCACACTACTCAGTATTTACGCATTTTTCTAAAATTTGATTTTATAAGTTTTTTTTGTATAGTAAATAGTTGAGAGTATATATTATTCATCCCTCTATCTAATAAAGATACGAAGGAAAATGAAGACATAAGGTATTCATTTCCCTATTCATTTTAAAGCAGTCACTTATAGTTTTTACATTAAATGCATTAGCAATTTGAACTTTAGTTACTTCATGAAAGCTCTTTTTAATTAAACTATGGCATCATTATCCATTCTAATGAAGTCCTCGCGAAACTTCAGGAGTATCTAACTTAAGTCTTGAGGGAGAAAAGTCCTCCTATGCATAAACTTAGCGCGGATATCTACCCAACTTAATACATAAATAATGTACGTAGTACAAACTCCTTATATTATCATGCAAAATTATCTAACATTTATACAGTACAATGTTTTACTATAAAAAAAATATCTATTAAATTTATATATAATTTCCATTTAAAGTATATAAACTAATTATTTGTTTCAAATACTTTTTATCTTCGCAGATTGTGGATGGTTATATTTTAGACGGCCTTTAGTTATTTTTGTGTACGTATATTTAGAGTATAACTCGTTTTTAAACTTCATATTATAATAACATGTACGAAATTGAAAATCGATATTGATAGTCAATAAAGGTATCTATATTATGCAACAGAGTTAAGATTTTCTACAGTTTATTTTAGTGGCTCTATACGTGTGTTGCCTGAAATCTTTTGGCAAGTTATTCCAGCATTTGGTATCACGCACCAGTGATTGATGTCACGCATGGAATGTCTGTACGCTACTTTGTACCTTGCCTTGTGTGTAGTAGTGGTGATTAGCACTTCGAGGAACTTTACTCATTATGTATGCAGTATTGACGAGGCTTCTAAAATTGTATTTATTCAGCATTAATTAATAATTAATGTTTTTACCATCAATATAGTATCGAACAAACCAATTTAATACAATGGTGTGAAAATAGCAATTAATTTTCTATAGCTGGAGTTTAATAGAAATATTTTTGTGATGTTTTCTTTCATTGTATTTTTTTTAACCATGAAATGCATCGTATTAAAGAATATCATTATTAGAAAATCATTATTAAAAATCAGCAGCCAATACATTTAATTTTGCGATTAATAGTATATTAATGGAATATTAATAGAATTAAACTAGTGAATGGAAAAATAGTCTATTACTGCTAATAACTACAATCAATAATTAATTAATATTTATTGATAATAAAACTTTATTGATATCTGGAAATTACTTGTGAATAAATCATATCAAATAAATAATTCACCTCAGTGCACTTTTAGTGAATGCGATATTAGTTATAAATATTAGAATATTCTATTTAGATAATATTCACTAATGATTCTTTTTCCTTATGATTTATGACGCTTTGGCACATTTTCTAAATATCACTTCATAAATGTGATATGGTTACTTTTATGGCATTGCATTCAATGTTTAAAATGTATTTATATACAAAAGAGTTCATAGATAATCCCAACTAACGAAGAAGAAATACAAACAGCTTAAAATAGAAATCTATACTTACTTGTTATGTCAGATTGGAAGAGGACTTGATAAATAAAATGGATGGATATGAAGGCATTAAATAGAAATATTTAACGTATATAATAAATAGATGTACCTAAGATAGGTATTAAATAGATATATTTAAAGTATATAATAAATAGATGTACCTAAGGTAGGTATTAAATAGATATATTTAAAGTATATAATAAATAGATGTACCTAAGGTAGGTATTAAATAGATATATTTAACGTATATAATAAATAGATGTACCTAAGGTAGGTATTAATTAGATATATTTAAAGTATATAATAAATAGATGTACCTAAGGTAGGTATTAAATAGATATATTTAAAGTATATAATAAATAGATGTACCTAAGGTAGGTATTAAATAGATATATTTAAAGTATATAATAAATAGATGTACCTAAGGTAGGTATTAAATAGATATATTTAAAGTATATAATAAATAGATGTACCTAAGGTAGGTATTAAATAGATATATTTAAAGTATATAATAAATAGATATATTTAACGTATATAATAAATAGATGTACCTAAGGTAGGTATTAAATAGATATATTTAAAGTATATAATAAATAGATGTACCTAAGGTATTTATTAAATAGATATATTTAAAGTATATAATAAATAGATGTACCTAAGGTAGGTATTAAATAGATATATTTAAAGTATATAATAAATAGATGTACCTAAGGTAGGTATTAAATAGATATATTTAAAGTATATAATAAATAGATGTACCTAAGGTAGGTATTAAATAGATATATTTAAAGTATATAATAAATAGATGTACCTAAGATAGGTATTAAATAGATATATTTAAGATAGATAATAAATAGATATATTTCAGATAGATAATAAATAGATATATTTAAGATAGGTAATAAATAGATATATCTAAGATAGGTAATAAATAGATATATCTAAGATTGATAATAAATAGATATATTTCAGATAGACAACAATTAATAGTTTTATATGAGATAGATAATAAATAGATATATTTCAGATAGACAACAATTAATAGTTTTATATGAGATAGATAATAAATAGATATTTTTAATATGTCATTATTATGATTTATTTTAGTTGACATAGGTTAGACAGGAATACAACACTAAACAGTTTAGGGAATATTGTAACCAATGAAAACAAATCCTATAGCAAATAATGGAAATGGAAGGCAATTGAAATCATCAATGGGAAAATTTTGAATAAATTAATTGGTTATTCTTTCCTTTTTCATTCAAAAAATGTTATATTTATTTTTTATTTTTCATATTGTATTCATACATTCCTAATAATGAAGAAAGTAGACAGAGTTCAGAAGGTACCATTTACACCTACATTGTGGTACAGTTTGAGTTGTAATTACTATTTACGTTACCATTGCCAGTAGAGTAACGTGAAAACCTTCAAAGAGAAAGAAATTTTATTTTACAGTTTTTGAGGAGAAATCTCCCGTGGTGCAGAATTTAAATAAATATACGAGATATAAAAGGTATGTGCTACACGATTTTAAAGGTAAAAAAGATACATGTTACAAAGTTCTAAAATCTAAAAGTATAGAGGTTATAGTTATAGAAGTTATTGTTATAGAAGTTGTAGTTATAGAAGTTATAGTTATAGAAGTTATAGTTATAGAATCTATAGTTATAGAAGTTATAGTTACAGAAATTATAGTTATAGAAGTTATTGTTATAGAAGTTGTAGTTATAGAAGTTATAGTAATAGAAGTTATAGTAATAGAAGTTATAGTTATTGAAGTTATAGTAATAGAAGTTATAGTTATTGAAGTTATAGTAATAGAGGTTATAGTTATTGATTAAGGTATAAATTAATATAGAAATCAGTAATATAGATGTACAGTAAATATATTCAGATATAACTAGAATGGGCACTCGCAGAGCGTATACCTTCGCAGCCGCTACAGTTTTTGTTCATTTGGACTATTTCGCGACCTTGAACTTGACCTTCGACCCAATCTCTCCCAAAAGCTAATCAAATGGCTGCTAGATGTTGACCAATCGTCCACCAAATTTCAAGCAATTTGGTTTATTATTTTCTAAGTTATGTGAATAAAAATATTACAAATAAATAAATAAAAATATTACAAATAAATATATAAAAATATTACAAATAAATAAATAAAAATATTACAAATAAATATATAAAAATATTACAAATAAATATATAAAAATATTACAAATAAATAAATAAAAATATTACAAATAAATATATAAAAATATTACAAATAAATATATAAAAATATTACAAATAAATATATAAAAATATTACAAATAAATAAATAAAAATATTACAAATAAATATATAAAAATATTACAAATAAATATATAAAAATATTACAAATAAATATATAAAAATATTACAAATAAATATATAAAAATATTACAAATAAATAAATAAAAATATTACAAATAAATATATAAAAATATTACAAATAAATATATAAAAATATTACAAATAAATATATAAAAATATTACAAATAAATATATAAAAATATTACAAATAAATATATAAAAATATTACAAATAAATATATAAAAATATTACAAATAAATAAATAAAAATATTACAAATAAATATATAAAAATATTACAAATAAATAAATAAAAATATTACAAATAAATAAATAAAAATATTACAAATAAATAAATAAAAATATTACAAATAAATATATAAAAATATTACAAATAAATAAATAAAAATATTACAAATAAATATATAAAAATATTACAAATAAATATATAAAAATATTACAAATAAATATATAAAAATATTACAAATAAATAAATAAAAATATTACAAATAAATATATAAAAATATTACAAATAAATAAATAAAAATATTACAAATAAATATATAAAAATATTACAAATAAATATATAAAAATATTACAAATAAATATATAAAAATATTACAAATAAATATATAAAAATATTACAAATAAATAAATAAAAATATTACAAATAAATATATAAAAATATTACAAATAAATAAATAAAAATATTACAAATAAATAAATAAAAATATTACAAATAAATATATAAAAATATTACAAATAAATATATAAAAATATTATAAATAAATAAATAAAAATATTACAAATAAATATATAAAAATATTACAAATAAATATATAAAAATATTACAAATAAATAAATAAAAATATTACAAATAAATATATAAAAATATTACAAATAAATATATAAAAATATTACAAATAAATATATAAAAATATTACAAATAAATAAATAAAAATATTACAAATAAATATATAAAAATATTACAAATAAATAAATAAAAATATTACAAATAAATAAATAAAAATATTACAAATAAAAAAAACCCTTCCACAATTTTTGGTTGATAATTAGACCTTAACGACGATAAATGCCTGTATTTTTTTAGTCATTGATTTCTCAATATGTGTATAAATTATTGAAATGACGCAAGCAACTTACCTTGTTCCTAGATTAGCGGCAAGGAAGCTCATCCCATCTATCGTCAGCATCCGCAAAAACTTCCGATTCTCTGTTTAAACATTTAGCAGATGATGGTTGGTAGTGTCCTGTACCATGGTAGTTAATTAAGTCGTTGGTGTTTGTAGCACTCTGTTACACTAGTGTAGGAACACTGTACGTAAGTTTTAAGATCCTCCTGCGCAAAATACAGACCCATCCGATGTCAGAGGCTGGAAATAGAGCAAG
Source organism: Caprella mutica (assembly GCA_947561585.1). Taxonomy (NCBI): domain Eukaryota; kingdom Metazoa; phylum Arthropoda; class Malacostraca; order Amphipoda; family Caprellidae; genus Caprella; species Caprella mutica. Next base: position 13,596 of record CANNZV010001113.1, on the reverse strand, counting down.
TGACATAATGGTCTGCTGGTAAAGCAATAATTTAACAGATTCAGAATCGGAAAACGCTTTTGTTGTCTTCTCTAATTATATTATTGGAGAGGGGTGAGAATTTTCAGGCTATAAGAAGTAATTGCGCTTTATAATTAGTGTGAATTTTTGTCAGAAATATCTCTTTTTTGGTCGTTTTTTCACGCGGGAGGATTTTAAGACCCCAATCAGCAGTAGGTATAACAGTTCCGGTACAGAGACTGATTGTAGATTCTTAGGAATATCCTTGGGAATATTCCTAGAATGTTTTGGGAGTATCAGTTGCATGATATTCAAGTGTTGCCATACATATATTATCGAAAATACCTCCATATAAAGGCAAAGTCGCCAGATTAAATGAGTGTTTAATTAACCACTCAAATTTTTGGAAGAATATATCATAATTAAGAAGTAAAATATTATGATATTGAGAATATGAGGAAAAATTAATATACCTGATAACACCCTGTATTTAATAGGTCTCAGGTAATATTGATGAAAATATTTATTCAACCTGTAGTTTTATAGGAATTATGTCACAGGTATTTTACAATATTCAGAAAAAAGAGAAATAGCATCAAAATTAAATAGAATCATTTTCTTTCATTCAAGTGATAGTGAAATGGAGAACAAAGAACTAAAGAGTCAATATTAAATAATCACCAATAATAAAATCACAAAGAAAATACCTTAGCACTAAAATGTGATATTGATTACTGCTTTAAGGCATGCATAAAAGAATTTAAAAAAATAATTGTTATACATAAATAAATTTCCCCCCAAAAAAATTATTTTCCACTTTTTAGATTATAGGGGAAAATGAATTGCAAGGGGAAAATGGATCAAATTTTTCTACCGTAAAATATTTTTTTTTCTCCATTTCTTTTCATGCATTCAATATTCACAAATTAATTGAATTCCTTATCTTAGGTTCCCTAGAATTCCAATCAGTTTTCTATTCATTTGGATGACGAAAATAATCTTATTTTTAATTTTTAGAGGCCAAAAAACTCTGAGGTATATTGTAACTATATTTTAAAACTATGGATATAGCATTTTTCTGGGTAAGTTTGAATTACCAAATAACTTCATTAAATGATCTGAAAAAATGGTTCACAAATTAAATTGGGATGGTACATTGCAGTTAAAAATTGAAGTAATAAATTATAATTTTTGATTTATTCAAATGAAAGGAAATGAATAAAATGCTTAAATCGCTTGTTTGCGAGAACACTGTCATAACTTCTAAAAAGCTGTTTTTCAGGAAAGGCATTTTAGTACTTGTAATGTATGGCATTTAATGGTATATCGTTAGGACATTTAGCCTCTCTAGCGGTATATTTTTGAGTTACAATGATGAATTTTTTAGCAAATAATCAGTGTTTTATGATTTATATGTCTATATGGATAACTCAACAAATTTTCCATAATAAAACTGTTACATACTTAGTTCTTTCTAGAGCTCTGGTACTAATCTTTAATTGCTATTACATCACTCAGAGGCTATAGCTGTGTTACCTGTTTGCTAATTTCAATTAATTAAAAGATTACTGCTATTGATTATAGGCAGAAAATAGTTATAGAAGTAGGGGTAAAAAGAAAAAAATATAAGTGAGGTAAAGAAAAATAAAAACTCATATATTTTTTACTTTAAAAAGTTCTCTTTAAGGTCCCCTTTAAAAGCAGACCCTTTTCATAGACACTACTCCTTTCTTACTCAAGATTCTGACGTCATCATGGATAAGAAAATTGAAGAGACAAAAAAGTTTTGGTCACTCCTGAATTTTTTTTAATAAAAAGTTCACAAAATATTAAATCACATTTCCTAAACTGCGATATTGACATATTTTCCAACTTATTTAAGACATGCATTTTATCCCAAGAGTGGCGCACAAATGAATATGTATGATATTTTGGAGTGTTATGAATTTCGTTGAATAACAACTATCTGTCAATCTTTTATTAGGGCCACCTTTTTACCTTCTTGGAGGAGATTACTACCTTTAGGATGACATTACTACCTTTAGGATGACATTACTACCTTTAGGATGACATTACTACCTTTAGGATGACATTACTACCTTTAGGATGACATTACTACCTTTAGGATGACATTACTACCTTTAGGATGACATTACTACCATTAGGAAGACATTACTACCTTTAGGATGACATTACTACCTTTAGGATGACATTACTACCATTAGGAAGACATTACTACCATTAGGATGACATTACTACCTTTAGGATGACATTACTACCTTTAGGATGACATTACTACCTTTAGGATGACATTACTACCTTTAGGATGACATTACTACCTTTAGGATGACATTACTACCTTTAGGATGACATTACTACCTTTAGGATGACATTACTACCTTTAGGATGACATTACTACCTTTAGGATGACATTACTACCTTTAGGATGACATTACTACCTTTAGGATGACATTACTACCTTTAGGAAGACAATACTACCATTAGGAAGACATTACTACCATTAGGAAGACATTACTACCATTAGGAAGACATTACTACCATTAGGAAGACATAACTACCATTAGGAAGACAATACTACCATTAGGAAGACAATACTACCTTTAGGATGACATTACTACCTTTAGGATGACATTACTACCTTTAGGAAGACAATACTACCATTAGGAAGACATTACTACCATTAAGAAGACATTACTACCATTAGGAAGACATTACTACCATTAGGAAGACATTACTACCATTAGGAAGACAATACTACCATTAGGAAGACATTACTACCTTTAGGAAGACAATACTACCATTAGGAAGACAATACTACCATTAGGAAGACATAACTACCATTAGGAAGACAATACTACCATTAGGAAGACAATACTACCATTAGGAAGACATTACTACCATTAGGAAGACATTACTACCATTAGGAAGACATTACTACCATTAGGAAGACATAACTACCATTAGGAAGACATTACTACCATTAAGAAGACATTACTACCATTAGGAAGACATTACTACCATTAGGAAGACATTACTACCATTAGGAAGACAATACTACCATTAGGAAGACAATACTACCATTAGGAAGACAATACTACCATTAGGAAGACAATACTACCATTAGGAAGACAATACTACCATTAGGAAGACATTACTACCATTAGGAAGACATTACTACCATTAGGAAGACATTACTACCATTAGGAAGACATAACTACCATTAGGAAGACATTACTACCATTAAGAAGACATTACTACCATTAGGAAGACATTACTACCATTAGGAAGACATTACTACCATTAGGAAGACATTACTACCATTAGGAAGACATTACTAACATTAGGAAGACATTACTACCATTAGGAAGACATAACTACCATTAGGAAGACATTACTACCATTAAGAAGACATTACTACCATTAGGAAGACATTACTACCATTAGGAAGACATTACTACCATTAGGAAGACATTACTACCATTAGGAAGACATAACTACCATTAGGAAGACATAACTACCATTAGGAAGACATTACTACCATTAGGAAGACATTACTACCATTAGGAAGACATTACTACCATTAGGAAGACATTACTACCATTAGGAAGACATTACTACCATTAGGAAGACATAACTACCATTAGGAAGACATTACTACCATTAAGAAGACATTACTACCATCTGGATGACATTACTACCTTTGGGATGACATTACTACCATTAGGAAGACATTACTACCATTAGGAAGACATTACTATCTTTAGGAAGACATTACTACCTTTAGGATGACATTACTACCTTTTGGAAGACATTACTACCTTTAGGAAGACATTACTACCTTTAGGATGACATTACTACCTTTAGGATGACATTACTACCTTTTGGAAGACATTACTACCTTTAGGATGACATTACTACCTTTAGGAAGACATTACTACCTTTTGGAAGACATTACTACCTTTAGGATGACATTACTACCATTAGGAAGACATTACTACCATTAGGAAGACATTACTACCATTAGGAAGACATAACTACCATTAGGAAGACATTACTACCATTAAGAAGACATTACTACCATTAGGAAGACATTACTACCATTAGGAAGACATTACTACCATTAGGAAGACATTACTACCATTAGGAAGACATTACTAACATTAGGAAGACATTACTACCATTAGGAAGACATAACTACCATTAGGAAGACATTACTACCATTAAGAAGACATTACTACCATTAGGAAGACATTACTACCATTAGGAAGACATTACTACCATTAGGAAGACATTACTACCATTAGGAAGACATTACTACCATTAGGAAGACATTACTACCATTAGGAAGACATTACTACCATTAGGAAGACATTACTACCATTAGGAAGACATAACTACCATTAGGAAGACATAACTACCATTAGGAAGACATTACTACCATTAGGAAGACATTACTACCATTAGGAAGACATTACTACCATTAGGAAGACATAACTACCATTAGGAAGACATTACTACCATTAGGAAGACATTACTACCATTAGGAAGACATTACTACCATTAGGAAGACATAACTACCATTAGGAAGACATTACTACCATTAAGAAGACATTACTACCTTCTGGATGACATTACTACCTTTGGGATGACATTACTACCATTAGGAAGACATTACTACCATTAGGAAGACATTACTATCTTTAGGAAGACATTACTACCTTTAGGATGACATTACTACCTTTTGGAAGACATTACTACCTTTAGGAAGACATTACTACCTTTAGGATGACATTACTACCTTTTGGAAGACATTACTACCTTTAGGATGACATTACTACCTTTAGGAAGACATTACTACCTTTTGGAAGACATTACTACCTTTAGGATGACATTACTACCATTAGGAAGACATTACTACCATTAGGAAGACATTACTACCATTAGGAAGACATAACTACCATTAGGAAGACATTACTACCATTAAGAAGACATTACTACCATTAGGAAGACATTACTACCATTAGGAAGACATTACTACCATTAGGAAGACATTACTACCATTAGGAAGACATTACTACCATTAGGAAGACATAACTACCATTAGGAAGACATTACTACCATTAAGAAGACATTACTACCATTAGGAAGACATTACTACCATTAGGAAGACATTACTACCATTAGGAAGACATTACTACCATTAGGAAGACATTACTACCATTAGGAAGACATTACTACCATTAGGAAGACATAACTACCATTAGGAAGACATAACTACCATCAGGAAGACATTACTACCATTAGGAAGACATTACTACCATTAGGAAGACATTACTACCATTAGGAAGACATTACTACCATTAGGAAGACATTACTACCATTAGGAAGACATAACTACCATTAGGAAGACATTACTACCATTAAGAAGACATTACTACCATTAAGAAGACATTACTACCATTAGGAAGACATTACTACCATTAGGAAGACATTACTACCATTAGGAAGACATTACTACCATTAGGAAGACATAACTACCATTAGGAAGACATTACTACCATTAAGAAGACATTACTACCTTCTGGAAGACATTACTACCTTTGGGATGACATTACTACCATTAGGAAGACATTACTACCATTAGGAAGACATTACTACCATTAAGAAGACATTACTACCTTCTGGAAGACATTACTACCTTTGGGATGACATTACTACCATTAGGAAGACATTACTACCTTTAGGATGACATTACTACCTTTGGGATGACATTACTACCTTTAGGATGACATTACTACCTTTGGGATGACATTACTACCTTTGGGATGACATTACTACCTTTGGGATGACATTACTACCTTCTGGATGACATTACTACCTTTAGGAAGACATTACTACCTCTAGGAGTCAGAATGTCATTTTGCTTTAAAACGACAGTGGCTTTCATATGTAATTTATTATTGTTTTAATGAAATTATATATTCATTTTTCTCTCTTTAGTCAAATTTTTTTTTTCACTATTTCACTTAAATATTTAATTATCTCTTATATATCACATTTAGGTACAATGAATATACAGAACCATTCTATAACTATATCAAATACTGTATTTACTTTTCATAATCACCATGACTATATCTTTTCTGGAGATGTAGTAAGCAGAGTGAGAAATAACGAATGAATGGATTATAAGATGGTGAGAGTTTCAGCCGTAAGTTATTTTTCCGATCACCAAAGATTCTGTAATAACAAACCTATCCCGAACTTATTCCTTTTGCTGAGTCTGGAGAAAAGCAAACCCTAATAATATTACATGGGAACTTTCAATATCACCCTGGCAAAATAAGGATCTGAGAATAGGAATTGTTTCATTAATAGTACTAACGTCTTTAGAAATGGGAACACAGGTGTCCGAATAGAACACTTGTATTGAATTCATCCAATAGAGTGTTAATTCAAAAATATCATTATAGTTTTTATTAATCATTGTCTAAATTGTTCACAAACGATTTTATTTTTATTTAAATTCGTGAAGGTGATTACTAAAATATTGCAAATTATGTACATATAACAGAAAATATATCAGAAAATATTGAAAATTTGATAAAAATCAAGATTACCAAATTAATTAAACTCTATAAGAATCGTTAACATAACCACATAAATTATTATTCAGATTCTTAAATAAGATTAAGCTAAATACTTCCAATTTGTCCACATCTTAACTGCATCAACACAATATCAATAGTCTACTGAAGGAGTTTCCATTATTAAATGTAAGATATATCGTTTAATAATTAAGAGGAAGATATGAAACTGTCATTTAATCATTCACAGTCTTCCCATTGATAGGTCCAAGCCATTGTCATATCGCAATCTAATCACAGTAGCGGCAAAAAAGAGGGGCACATTTTTCTGAAAGATGGATACCTTTCCTCTCTATTATTGCTCACAATTTGAAATGTTCCCAATGGCATATTCTGGTGTATTTAGTGCATCAATCTATTGTAAATTAGTTATAGTTCTAAAATATAATTTTAATATACTTTGTTCCTAAAATAGAAGTAGGGATATTGATATGTTTTATGTTTAATGGAAATTTGTATTTAACTAAAATTATGCTTTCTGATTCTATATATTCTATTTATAAATTCATGCATATATGCATAAATATACTTATTCTAATACATTGAATAATCTAAACTGTCCCTTTTTAAATAACAGTATAAAGTATGTAAAATAAAATGACAAACTACATTATTCATCTCACTCCAATTACCTTTAATACCAAATGCAGTTATAACAAAACTTACAATTCACACTATCAATTTCGTGCATAATTAATACACGTCTGCAAAATATATCAGAGGAATAAAATAGGTAATTATTTTTACCTAAGTTGCTATATTTTATTGCCTAAATCACGGAAAGTTATGGCGTGACAGCAAGCAGTTGGCTGCCCTGGGGCACTTACCCACCAAAAAAAGGTGAAACAAACGCTAGATTCTTTGCGGAATAGTTTTCCCGATAGATTCTGCCAAACATTTGGCAAAATATTACTAATATCATGAATGGATAAAATCTTTCACAACATGCATTATTAATTATCTAAAGATTGGTTTTTGAGAAACATTATTTTTATTCGATAAAATATTTTGTTAATTGAAATTTCAATGTCTAATTTTTATATTGCAGTATATTTGTTTTAAAAATCTACAAGGTTCATGAAATGAAAGTCTTATTTAGGTTCAAAATATGAAAATTCACAAAATTATCTGTGGAAGAAGATGTAAATCTTGTAGACATTTTATTTTTTTATTTTTCTGTTCAATATTACATCTAATTGAGAAATAGCAATCCGTTCATTAATTGTGTACTGCCATGCAAAGAGGTTTAACATACGACATTATTGTTAAACTTGAACATTTCTATATTCAGTTTTTTTTCTATATTTATTTTTCAATAATAAAAGCATTGGTTGAAACATAAAAGTTGTTTATGAATATTAAAATTTATTTTTAATTTAACTGTATAATAAAATATTTTCCATTCCTATACATTAGTTTGTCTGCTCGGTCTATCTTACTAAATACTCTTCATTTTCCTCTTCCAATCGTGAGCACACAATAGATGGCCTTTATCTGATATATGGTAGTAAATGACCGCAAGTAGGTATAAAGAGTAGCTTTCATGCTTCCATGAGCATTACTTTATGAGGTGCTAGAAGATATTTTGCTTTCCTTATATATTTCTCCATAGAAAGTGTTTTTGTGTTCGATTTTAAAACAGACGCTAAACACTTGGCAATAAATACAATTATTTACTAATAATTAAACCATAAATAAACGGAAAATTGTAGAATTAAAAGATTTATAAAAATTCATATCTTCTTCAGCTCAAATTTTCATTACAACATTGGTGGGATATTTTCTATTTGTTAGTAAGAAAACCTTGCCTACATCACTAACAGTTGCAATTAGGATGCACATTACCGATCTTACAAAGCCATACAATCCCCTCTCCTTTAATGTGACAGTTACATTCATATTGGTTTAATCACTAATGAGTTTGAGTCTGAATTGATGAACGGAGATTGTAAAGCGACACCGAAACATGTTACACTGCCACTCTAAGGTGAATCAACAACTCATAATAGATAAGCATATAATGATTTGTATTAATTATATAGTGAATTATATTACTTATATAATGAATTATATTAATTGTATAATGATTTATAACAATCAATTATATAATGACTTATATTAATAATATTGCCCATAAGGTTTTCTTCATATGGGCTTGAAGAACATTGATTATTATTATATAATGAATTCAGTAAACAAATTATATAATACATGCATATATAATACTAACTTATTATGTTAGCTCCAGCATTCAGTTTGGATTAATTATAATAATTAATACAGTTACATAATTTCATTCAACATTATGCATTACATGCATTAAGATATAATAAATCATTCTACATGAATACATTTTTTTGAAGACAATATTTTTCCATTAAACATGAAAAAAAATAGAATGCAGTACCAGCTAGCTTCTTATTTACTTATTTAGTTTCTATGTCCAACTTGCCTCCTGCCTCCGACATTTAGAACTTTGGCAAATAATATATTAATACGGAAAATATACGATTGGGACATTTTTGTTACTCGTTAGAAACGTCACTACGAAATCATTTCACCCAATACTAAATCTGTCTGAAAATATATAATGAATTGATGGAGAAATTTAAAATAATAAACCTAGACTTCCTCATTTGTTATATAAATGGATTACTTTACTGTTGACATTAGATATAAAGTATTTAGCTATTTATAACGAGTGAGACAGATTAAGATCTTTAAAGTTTAATATTATTAAATTAGATAGCAACTAAATGCAGTCTTTGATAATTCATAACGGACTGATTTTTCAAATAAATCAGCCAGTTTTACTGATGAAGCAGTGTAAATATCTAAAAGCTTTAGCCACTCTAATATGGCAATATTCCATCAATAATGAACATAAACAGAGTGAAAGATTTGCACTGTTATAAGCTGCAAATGTATTTTACATGTAAACATAAATAACAGAGCAATAATTCACAGGTGAAGTCTATGTTCCATGTACTCATTAATCACAGGTGTATGTATCTATATAGTATCATTAGCTAGCTATGTTATGGAGAGGTTTCTTTTTCAAAATTGAAGAGAATGCAAACCCTTCACCCTCCTCCCCCTCTCCACCCCTGCTTGGCAACTATCCATTGAAATTCTTATATCTTTAATAAATTCGTAATATACATTGTTTATTAGGAGATATGAGATAAATATATGGAATATATTCATTTGTTAAAAGGTTAGAATAAACTTAATATAATAGCGTGAATTAACTTTAAGAAATATTACAAAAAAAACTAATTTTAATTCAATTTTTTTTTTATTTATATATAATGATAGGATATATGTATTATAAATATAAATATACATTTTTTAATGATCCATTTAATGTAATATGATTTTCTATTTGATATTCCTATGATTTTACTGCATAATCCAGTCATGACCAAGTATTTTCATCCCTTTTCTCATTAATGATAGTGTTGGTGTTCCGCAGGGCAGTTTACTTACCTCACTACTTTTCAATATATACATAAACAATTATAAAGAGTAAATTAATGCAAACTGAGTCCTTTAACTCTACTGGGACTCAGTTGCTATTCTTTACAGTGTGTAATTAATTGAAGTGAATATTCCCTATGTGTATAAGGCTTTTCTTTGTAATCATTGATGATTTAAATATAATTGATGTTATGTTACTTATTGGCAGTGAATTGCTGGAATCTCATCACGTTAATCATTTCTATCTAATTTATTCATTCATTATTTTCTTTTCACCAGCCTATTCTTATTCCGATAAAAAAGAAATAATTGATCACCTTTATTTATTTTGTATATATTTATATTATATGCAGGGATTCGAAAGTTTTTATTATAAGTTAAATTATAAATATCAGTTAAATAAAGAGATATATTGTAATTATAAAAATCAAACACTATTAAACTTAATAATAATTGTAATGATTTGGCTAATAATGTACATTTTGCAAGAATAATTTTCCAAATGTTCTTTTTTTAGATAAACCATTCCATTAAATAGATTATTCAATAAATTCATCAATAAATTATTTCCCTACATATTTATTATAATTCAGTTTTAAAAATATTTAGATCAGTTATTATTAAGTTCCAATTTAAGTGACTTAGAAAAACAACAGAAAAAATTTCTGTTAATTAATTTTACATAATTTTTTTCTTACCCACATCGATTATATGATCCTAAACTATTTCCGCCATAAAAAATCACAACATATCAGTTGATTCACTGTAAATATCATGTAAAAATCTATAACTATACCCAGTGAGTAAGTTATGGTAGGACCATAGAAGATTAAGGGGGGAACTTTAATATTAATAAGAAAAATATCTCATGGAAAAAGCATACCAATTAAAAAATTTAATTTACTTATATTTTAATTTAAAAGCTTTATTATTAATTACAACAATCCCTGAGAGATGTTTTTTTCAGATTTTCCTTCAAGAAATGTGTAGTCACTGTCAGCCAAACCTCAGAGTTACTTTAAAGAAGAGAATCTGGACGAGAACCAAATTTAGTGGTAGAGACTCTATAACAAGATAAACGGGACTGTAATTATCCATTACTTTAAAGGCGGTGAGCAAGGCAGAGTGTACATACACTGTGTACAGGTATATACACACCCATATATAGTTAGCATATTTAAACTTATTTATTATGAAACGCATTTGTAAGAGAGATATAAAAGTACACAGAAGAAGAGAGTTTCCTATTTATACACGGGAATATTTTATCGTATATAAAATGAATTAAATATTGTAGTACATGGTATGAATTATTCTTTTAATATTGAAAACATGAAGAAAAATAATGTTAGCAAACTGATTTGTTTATTTGTTGTTAGAAATAAAATCTATAATAAACTAAATTACAATAAAATCATAGAGCAAAAAAAAAATATACCAATACCAGATTATAATTTAATCAGATATACTATAAAAATGATTATCAAAAATGAGATATGTTCACATTGTTATATTTTAAAGAGAAGACAAAGTTATGGTGGGGCCATAGAAGATTAGTGTACGTGGTCCTCTCATATACAGTAGGTATCAAAAGAAAGGGATAACACTTTCAAACTTTTTATCATTATATTTATGAATTTTTCAAAGCTGAAATTTAACCAACTGATTGCTGTTATCATCCACAATTACGAACTAATATTTTAATCGTATTTATTGGTTAGGAAAAAAGTTATATTAATAACAACTCTTCTACAAAAAGTTCAGCTTCCACAAAGTAGGGACAAATGTGCCTTTGTTTAATAAAAACATCTTATAGGTTGATGGAATTATGTAATTATTATTTAGTAAATAAACCTAGTTCTCAGTGACATCTAGCTAGATCTACTGTAAGAACGAATATAATTTTGATGACCTTCGATATTAATTTTAAATAACTCTTCCTAAAGTTCCATACGAGAGATTTTAAAATTAGGAGTGAAACATTTCAAAACTGTGTCACCAAAACTATTAAATACTACAGCGATACTTACTAAATTATTAGCCCGTTTAGAATTATATAGCATTGTAAAATTATACAGAAAGATCTAATAAAGATCATTAAAAAGATCAAAATATACAGGGCTTGGCAGTAAAAGAACGTTAAAGTCTATTGCCGAAATATAAAGTGGTTATCAATTAATTAATGGTTTGCAATGATAGACATGGAGTTCACAGGCAGAGGATATACTGTCCCTTGGATCTCATTCAGTGAATATTGCTAAGGTTATCCCCATTAATTGTGTTACTTAATTTTTCATTCTAGGATGTAATATGAGCCTTTCTTTACCTTTTCCAAAATGCAGAAGGTTATATGTTTTGATTAGATTCATTGGTAATCATATCAATCATTTATAGCATTGCACTTTAGCTTCAGAATGAAAGGAATAGAAAGGATGTACCTCATCATTATAAAAGTTTTATTTTAAAATATTTATTTACAAAAGTCAACGTTTCGACTATTTATAGTCATTTTCAGGATCTGAAATATAAAATAATTTACTTTTTGATCTATACATTAAAAATTTACAATCAACTAAATACTTTTCCTAAAAATACAAATAAACTAAATGCAGATAAAATTAATTTGTACATATATGATGAGATTAAAACAAGAAATGAGAGATTGAAGAGCAGGTATTTAAAAACAGTGTATGTTGCTAGTTAGATGACTAAAAGTTAAAAATATAAGTCCTATAGCCTTAGAAAGTAGCCTAAGAAAAAAATGAACATAAAAATATAATGTATTTTCTATGCGTTAAAAAGATGGGATTACAAAAAGAAAAAAAAAACAGAATAAAAAAATGAGGAGAAAGAAAGGGGATAATAACTGTCTTATCTATTGATTATTGAAAGTGGAAAGGCAGTTTGCATGGAATTTAAATTTGGTTTTAATTTATGGATATATAATGATTCTAAAATGCGTAATTCTATTGATTTATTGCATTGGTTTAGATGGTAAACTGGTTGAGTGAGATGGGAGAGCCACATGTTTCTGCGTGCTCTCTTATTTGTGATGCTGATGGGTTGCTGAATCTATTGCCTGTGCGATGACTGCGTCCAGCATGCTATTACTCGGAGCTCCGTACAATTAGTGAACGCGTGGTGGATCCCACGTATTCCGATGAACAGCGTTCACAGCAGAATTTGTAGATGACGGAGCTACGAACAGCTTTTGGTAGAACATCTTTATATGGAGAAAAGGAATGTATTTTAAAATTATTAATTAAAATGATATTGAAGTATAATACCTGAACAATATTTGTTCAGACTATTTCATTCTTCATGAAGAGCAAGAGTTTTTAAAATCATATTTCATAAAGAATGGTTTCCCCTTGAAATTAATAGAATCAAACATTGGAAAAAATTTAACCAAAAATATTCAAAACAATGCAGTCCCTTTAAATAACAA
>CANNZV010001112.1:109377-290873 GCA_947561585.1 Caprella mutica | reverse complement strand
ATATCATTACAGTGATTCTTTTCTCTGATAGTACATCATCACAGTGACTCTTTTCTCTGATAGTACATTATCACAGTGACTCTTTTCTCTGATAGTACATCATCACAGTGACTCTTTACTCTGATAGTACATCATCACAGTGACTCTTTTCTCTGATAGTACATCATCACAGTGACTCTTTTCTCTGATAGTACATCATCACAGTGACTCTTTTCTCTGATAGTACATCATCACAGTGACTCTTTTCTCTGATAGTACATCATCACAGTGACTCTTTTCTCTGGTAGTACATCATCACAGTGACTCTTTTCTCTGGTAGTACATCATCACAGTGACTCTTTTCTCTGGTAGTACATCATCACAGTGACTCTTTTCTCTGATAGTACATCATCACAGAGACTTTCTCCACTGCTAGTACATCAGCAAGGTGTTTGTCTCTAGCACTCATTGGAGGGTTAACTCAGTTAAATTATTTACGCAAACACCAAATCCCTGGACACACCATCTTCAAACTGAACAACATAAGTCGCATGGGACAGACGGTATTTGCTACAAAATGTGGGGCAAGTGGAGGCACTGCAATTATAGAGAGTTGAGAAATACATCAAATCTAATTCATAATGATGTAGGGGAAGTTACGAATTATCGGTCAGTTTCACATCTTCGGTCATATAAGAAAAATCTATATACTAATTATTATTTAATTTGAATTGGTATCCATGATACCAGTATTAACTTGCCATTTTAATTGGTATCCAAGATGTCTGTAGGTATTGTAGATACCAATAGCACTCGGTACGACTCTACGGAACCATTCTCATTTCAAATATACGAGCTTCTTTATACGTTGTTTGAATTATACATTACAATAAATGTATTAATATATATATTTTCAGTGTTTAAAGCAGCATGATAGGAATAGGCGTATATGATCTCTAAGAGTGTGACAGTATGGCAGTGTGTTGGTATGTGTACCTGAAGAGTCTGGAGTACAATTAGAGGGCATGACTGCGCATCTTCATCACTTTAGAGGTTTAGAGGATCACTACAATTATCACACCTCCTTTAACAGAGGGGGGGGGGGGGAGGTATTTATATTCATTTAACCCTTCAATACCTGGTGGCTAGTACAGGTGCAAAATAATATTTATTGCTACTAAAATAAACATGAATGTATTAATACACAAATAATATCACTGATTAATTTTATTTTTAAGATTAAAATCAGAAGGGTTAAGTTAAGAAGCAAAAAAATACAAAAAGATGAGTACGGTTTTATATTTTCAATTTATTCATAGAAGGAAATCTCTCAGATTCCATAAAACATTAATTAATTACTTCTTTAAATATAAATACATAAAATTACTTCAATACAATAAATTACTTCTAGTTTGCAAACTAGCGATATGAAAATAGGATTCATATCATCCCCCTCAATATTTCACCCAGGAAATAAAAAGCTGTTTCGAAGACTAAAAAGCGGATAAAATGCTCAAGTTTGATGTGTCCAAGTTTGCATTGGTCTTATCAGTTTCGAATAGTTTCAAGATGGATTTCAACCAAAGAAAATAAGTGATATTTCAACTCGTGGAATGAGAATTTGCTAAAGAAACACAATTTGGAGATCAGCAATTCTCTACCAGTAAGAAAAGAAAAAAATGCAAGGAACTAAAAATTCATACCACACCGTACAATAATATTCCGCAAAAAGAATAATTAATAACAATGAACAATTATTGCAAAGAACAGTAATGTTATACTTGCAACTGTAAGTTGAAGAACATAATAAAAATAAAGTATGTTTTCAATATTTCTAACCAATTGCCCAACTGGCTGAAAACACTAATAAATAGATTATATTCTTAACTCTATATGACATAGGAAGATTCTAGTACAATTATATAGTCCCCTTAGCTTTTTTGGCCCTTGGTTGTAGGCGGCGAAAGGTTATCCCCGTAGATACGAACCGTAGACGGGAAATGTAGACAAAGGAGTCACACCACAGTATAAACATCACAACCCGCACTGAGAAACTCTGGCTCAAAAAAACACCCATTAGATGCTATTCAGGGGGAGGAAGTGAAAACAACGAGTCAAACTCACTCAAAGATACCACTAATGACGGTAGAAAAGCTACTGTGTGCTCACTGGCCTGGCTAACAACCACCTCAATGAAATGTGCTCTAATTAGGATAGTGACGGTAGAAAAGCTACCCTGTGTCTGGAACACAGTTACAATCAACCACTGTGATGATACTTAGGATTATGACGGTAGAAAAGCTATTCTGTGTCTGGAATTCAATGAAAATTAACCACCTTAATGAAATGTGTTCTCATGAGTGTGACGCCAGAAAAGCTACTCTGTGATTATAATTCTATAATTAATCTACATTAAAGAACACTAATGAGGTCATTTTAGTACAAAATACTTTAACTATAGACAGTGAAAAGACTTACAAAAAAGTGTAAGAGTTCAGATGTATTCTTGATATTTCCCTCACCATAGTTTAGTTTGATTCAAATTATAAAAATAATAAAAATCTTCTTACAAAATTAAATTTCATTTCATTATAATTTAAAAAAAATACACATTTATATATTGAATTAGAAAATAATGTGCAATTCTTGACACCATTTTTAACAGGTAGTACATAGGAGGTGATGGTAATTAGTGAGTGATAGTACCGTGTACAGGTGTAGGTGTATTTCCTTCCACCCACGCACCTTTAAAAGAACAATGAGGGCAGTAATTAGGTAGGCCTACCACACCTAAAAACACTCCCTGTCTTTTCTAAAGAAGAATCAACGACAAGAATAATTGATTTAAATTCACCCAAAACAATTAACTTGATATCAGACAAAACTAGGACATTGTCTCCACTCATTCTAAAGGAACCCAGAGCATCCTGGTAGTACCTACCTAGTTAATGAATAAAAATATTAAAAAGTGATACCATGGGAATATTGTAATAAATAGCAAAATATCTAAAAATCCCCCGAAAAATTAGTCGAAAATATCATCTCGGTGCATAAAATAGAAGGGGTATGACTTAACATCATACCTTTTTAGCGAGTGCAATGGGAGTCAGAGGGTTAAATTCGCACCAAGGATACGGGGCTAGACCACCATGGGTGTCTTTCCTTAAATTCTCAGTTTGGATAATGAGCGAAAATGGAGAATTCCTTTCTATCGCCATATACAATGGCAGAGCTCCATAGAATTGGAGAGCTATTCAAAACACAGTCTCATTGTGGATATTCCACTGCAAAAACAATGGCCTCTGCACAAAAAACAGACACCATCTTAACTTCTTAGCAAAACTTTTATAGGGCAAAAAGAATTATCGGTTGGTTGAACATCTTCCGTCATAAGAAATAATATAATAATCAGTATTTAATTTATAGTTCAATTGGAACGCATGATACCTACAAGTATCATTTTAATCTCAATTGGTATCCATGATACCTGCAGGTACCATGGATACCAACTAAAATTAAATAATTTACTTTATCGTTTTTTCGAAGACGGAAGATGTTCAACTTACCGATAATTCGTGAAATAAAAAAAAATAAAAAAATAAACATAAAATGAAAATTAGGAGAGAATTTTAACATTTACACAGAGAATCAAAACACTGATAGCACCGAGATAATTAAGCAGTAACTGCTATTTCCGTAAGCTAAGTAGCTACGTTACATAACTGAAAGCCAGTAAAGAAATACAAAGCAGGTAATTAATTACACTAATGACATCGAAAGGCTTTAACACATCTCATTGCAATTAGAGGCATCAAATGCAAAGGAAATTGAGTACTTACTAGTTAATTCCCTGTGATACAACACCTCATAATAAATTAGAAAACGAGAAAATAAAATACTGGAAACACGAGTCAACTCAAAGGAAGAAAAAGTAAATCATTATAATTGAAGCTAAAGCCAATTCAAAAACAGAGATGAAATTTATTATATAATACAAGTGATAATAATATTAATCTATTCAATTTTTCACATATGAAATAGACTGAAATAATGATTACACATTCTGCAAAGATTTAGAAATATGTAATAGATTTAAAACATTTCAATGATCAATGATATTGATAATTAAATAGCACAAATGTTCTAACTTTTGAAACACGTTACTTTACTGCACTAGGTAATAGAAAGGTACATGTCTTTTATCCTAGATAGGGAGGAATCAAAGAGGGGCGAGGGGGGGGGGGGCGGGCGAGGGGGGGCGGATGAGGGGGGCTAAATTCGTTTAAAGAGGCAAGAAAGAGGGCCAAAGAGTGGGATTATGCTCAGATTTAGTACAATTGAAGCTACAGATGGGGCTTGCAAATTAAGTGCGGATGAGAATTTAAATCACGTTAGAGGGGATAAAATGCTCATCTCAAAGGAGAAAAAAGTTAATTAAATATATGAAACCTATCTAATACCTATCTAAAATACTTAACAAGTAAATTCATTCAAGAAAATTATGTATTTCAATGATAAAACTTTGATGCGATATAAATAATCTACTGAAAATCTAAAACGCTATTTTATTCGTAACAGGAAAATAAATTCTACTATACATAATAATTTGCATAAAAAATATTGTACACCGACATTAAAAAACGAAACTAATTTTGAACAATAGTGACAGTTCCTATCCTTTAACTTTTATTCTATTTATATCTAGTGTTAAATAATGTTCAATAAATATTACTATATTCTTTATGCCCCTTAATATATATTACATTAAATTAGAATACACATGATATCAAATAGAATGAATACACATGACATCAAATAGAATGAATACACATGACATCAAATAGAATACACATGACATCAAATAGAATACACATGACATCAAATAGAATACACATGACATCAAATAGAATACACATGACATCAAATAGAATACACATGACATCAAATAGAATACACATGACACCAAATAGAATACACATGACATCAAATAGAATACACATGACATCAAATAGAATACACATGACATCAAATAGAATACACATAATATTAAATAGAATACACATGATATCAAATAGAATACATTAAGAATTAGTTAGAAGAGAGAGGCTCTAGTGTAAATAGTTTGCCTGAATGACAGCGAGTGTTTTTTTAATTACTCACCACAATAGGGAGTTTGGGAGAGTAATTTAAATAGCTAATCTCTTCTTAATTATATTCACTAGTGACTCGGAGACTACACTCACAAAATAGAAGAAACTGCTAGAATGGAAGGGGATATTGCACAATAGAATTAAAGAATAAAGAAATGAATAAATTAATAAAAAAAAAAAGAAAAAAAATAATATTAATATTTGAATAATTTCATTTAAATACCAAAATAATGTATATACTTAAATAATATAATATAAATACTAAAACAATTTATACATATATTTAAATAATTTAATATAAATACTTGAATAATAAAAATTCTATGAAATAAAATCTAACAATAGATTCAAAATTTTAAACTAGACTGATCAGATTATATTCTTACTCAGTTATATACAGAATGATTAGATAACTAAATTTACTTAATGAAAGAAAAATAAGGATACAATTATTAACTATAATAACAACCACTAGATACAATTTATAATCTTTTACTACTAATAATAACAATTAACAATAAAGCAACCACACGATGATATAATTCGATAAAGGCAACCAGCACAAAAAATATAGAGGGAAATAATTGACACTCGGAAAAGAGGGGAAAAAGCCTCTCGAGTGGCGTCTCGGAGAGGGAAAATCACTTTGCCGGGGGAAAAAAGAGACAAGGGGGGGGGGGGGGGAGTGACAGAAAAGGTTACGCCAAAAATTATAGTGGGAAAAAATAAAAAGTTATATTGGAAAAAATATATAAAAAATATAAGTTATTGATGTTGGGAAATAAGGCGTATTGAAAAATCAAAACTATCTAAATGCACTAATATTGAAAAATACTTTTAACAATTATATGTATTATATTTAAAATAAAAAATGTAATAAATAAAAATAACCTGAAATCTCAATTTTCCAATTCATTTAAGATATGTAGTCTCTAAAATGAAATTATTTATTTACTAATTCATTAATCAATGTAACTAAATAAATCATTAATCTTATACGATTAATAATAAATCGAGAGAATAATTAAAATAAATCACATATATAATACCATGAATAATAATTCACAAATAAATAATAAATCTTATACGATGAGTTATAATTAAGAGTGAATAATTAAACAAAATCTATTAAAGTGATCAAACCCATAGAACAGTGCGTTAATTTAACACACACACATACACACACGTGAGCAATTATGTTTTTGCCTGTGCGTGATTGACAAAATACAGACACAACTCTAACTGGCAAGGAGAGTTTTTTGGGCGATTTCTTGCCAGTGTTTCCTTGTTAACTTCATTAGGAGTTGATCGGGAAACAGAGAGAGAGAGAGAGAGGCTAGCATTGTACTGCACAAAGGGAAAGGCATGATCTAATCTGGATACTGAAAATCATTGAGCTAAATATAATAGGAAATTTATCTTACTTAAGGCGAGAAATAGAACAAAAAAGCACTTAGAAACACATTTAAAAATTGAAATAAAAAAGAAAATTCAATTATCCAAGAAGACATACAATCAGAGGTTCAGAACACAGCTATTTTTTCATTACTTCATAAAGTATAGAAAGAAGCTATTGAAACTTCGATCCAAAGGACTATACAGTGAGTTACAGAAGTTATTTTCACTAGCATGGCAAGAGGAGCACTGTCTGTACTCAAACTGACACTCCTAACTCTATGTCTCTAACACCAAACTCGATTGAAACACAAACGCTAAGGGGAACCAGCCCTCTGTCAGGCAGGAATGTAATACCAAATGCAATCCAATGGTGATATGCGTTCAATCCTAGGGAATTTAATATCATTACAGAAAATATATAAAAAGAAAATAATAGATAGAGTAACTAATGCTTTTCATGTGCAGTAGGTAATACCTACAGTGCCTAGTAATAGCCTGGGTATTAGTAATACCTACAGTGCCTAGTAATACCCCGAGTATCAGTAATACCACCAGACAGGCTAACTCTCCAAGTGTGGCATTGAAAGCAAAGATAACTCAGTTACACTTCAAACGATATTCCTACACACGGCACTCTCATTTATTGTGAACAATACGAACTGCATCAACTGCAGAGTTGCAATTCAATGCTCAAATAATTATAAAAAAAAATAATAATAATAGGCAATAGGTATTTTTCCCACCAAAATGATGAGCCATAATATGTGCATTTTTATTATTATTTTTTTTATTTAGAAAAGAATTTTAATTAAAAAAAAATATTTTTCATTAAAAAAAAATTCATTTAATTTTTATTTTTATTTTAATAAAAAGCATTTAGCAAACTGTAATAGTATGTCGAAATGAAAACATCCACATATTCACCCTATTTCAGAGTATTGATAGGACGCTTTCTGTGCAAGTTCTGCCTTACTTCAACACTAAAAGCTTGGTATATATTTGATAGAACATCAAGATTAAGGCAAAGACTTTAAAGCAGAAACACTTGGAGCATGCACTAACAGTTACACTTTTCACTGGCAAGAACAAGCACCAATTTGTTCTCGAGATAACGTACACTCAAGGAGTAACCATGTTATATAAGAAACCTTCTAAGCCATTTAAAATATAAGCTAAAAACAGTTTGGTTATCCCTCACAGTCTAGCAATTTAGGAGTTATTTTAATCATAATAGGATAGTTGAAATTTATAATTACAGTGATTATAACATGATATTACTATTGAAAAATAAACATCTCGAGTTAAACACCACATACCATCAGATTATATCCGATTCATAATAATATCTCAATATTATTTCATTTTAATTAAATTGAACCTGCCATTCACGCAAACCTGAGTTGAGGGCCGTACACACGTAGTTTTTTTTAAAGTCTTTCCACCACACTTTTCGTTAAGCTCCTCCTACTTTTTCCACGAGAATATAAGAAAAATGATATAATAATTGTTTATTTCAGTTAGTATCCATGATACTGAAATAAATAACAAATATAATATCGTTTTTCTTATATTCTCGTGGGAGAAGTAGGAGGAGCTTAGCAAACAGTCTGGTGGAAAGACTTATAAAACCCTACGTGTGTACGGCCCTTAATAGATCAAACAGAATAATTACCTGAATTATTGTGAGTCTAATTCCCAATGTTAGACAGAATGAAATAAAGTAGAGGTAAAGCTCCCAATAAAGCACTCTGCCTTCATTTTACACAGCTTTGGGTGCTATAATCATACATCTGGTGTCAAAATAGAGAGCTAATAGAGTTTCCCAATGAAAATCTTCGGTGGTGTGCATCATTACTTCGGTAGCACCTAAAGTCTGTTAAATAGAGTCTCGAGGCTTTGCAGTGACATCTCGACACAGGCAAGAGCAATAAGTCACGATACAGGCACCAACTACAGTCTACATACTGTCTTACATGCAACTGTACGGGAAAGAACAGTGAACATCTTATTGAAGTCACTATATTAAATAAATTATAGACTAGTAATTTTAAAAGATTTTAAGATTAATTAAGGATGTTTTAAGTTAGAACTATATTAAATAAGTGATAAATAAGTAAGTAGCAGTTTAGTAAGAATTTAGAATTAAGCATGTGGGGAAATGCAATCACTGATCGTCAGTAACACTATTCAATATTTACCACCATAAATAGATGTTCATTCAATCGTTATTTAATGTTAGAACAAACAGCCGACGTTCAAAGTCTTACCTCGGACATACCTCGTCAAATTCCGAATAAACAATTCCCGAAATTATGTTTTACGACGAGATAGACTGTAAGCATATTTATGGTACTCTGTCTATGATTGTTCAACTTGGTGCCACGTTATATATGTGTGTTAAAGGAACCAACCAACCAACCTCCAAAAAGTGTAGCTAGTTACTATTCTCTGGTTTATTGACGCGTGAAATTAAGTGGCGCGAAGAAGAGCCACTAGAGAACTAATAAATAAGTCTTTGGTAGCGTGAAACAATAGCAACATTCATCAGGTAGAAGAGTGGATCATGCGGTACAGCTAAATGAGACGGAAACCATCACTAGACTCAGTCAATTGATGAATACTTAGAGAACATAGTTTAATTTAGTAGAGGTTTATTTGGAGTACAGCTTAGACTAATTACAACACAGGTGGTGCGCAGTCAGAGAGAAAAGATAATTTATCGGTTTATTTACTCTTTACTAATTGTAATGCTGGTAGATATTTTAAAATTGGTCTGAGTACACGACGACAAATTTGTAAGATTTAGATAACTTTTTTCTCTGATTCACAAACAAGTGACTAGAAAGTACAGAACATACTACAGAAACTTTTAATGCAATAGTCACATGAACACATATGTACGCTTGATATTACTAATTTAATACTAGACAATTGTAACGAATGTGTTCAATTATGTTAACTATGTAGCTAGGTAGCAATTAGCAGGCTTTAACAATAATTACTCTCATAATTGGCAATATAGAAATAACAATTAGTGAAATTAGCAAAATAGCAGTAGAGTATAGATAATTAGTTTCTAATTATCACATGGCCATTACATTTCATTGAAGTGTATGAAGAGCATAGTCAATATTAGGGGTGATAGAGGGTGTAGCTAGCCAGTCTGGTGTACCTATAGGTGTGATAGAGGGTGTAGCCAGTCTGGTGTACCTATAGGTGTGATAGAGGGTGTAGCCAGTCTGGTGTACCTATAGGTGTGATAGAGGGTGTAGCTAGCCAGTCTGGTGTACCTATAGGTGTGATAGAGGGTGTAGCTAGCCAGTCTGGTGTACCTATAGGTGTGAATTGAAGGTGTACATTATAATATATAGGTGTAGAAATTACTATGGGAAAAAGTATCGGTATCGGTTTTTTTGTGGTATCGGTACTCGGAATCGATCTAAATTGGTATCGTCCCGTATCTAAAAACTACCGAGTAACATATATCAATTTGGAAATTAATTTCAATTGATTTTCCTTTCTTTTTCTCAATAACCACTACATCATCACAAGGCCTGATCATCCCACCTTCTTTGCCAATACACTAATTATTATGGTACTCTTCTTTGGGGCCTAATAATAATGATGGGGTAAGATGATTAATTATTCCCCGTGATGCACGGAGCCTGTGACTATAAAACTCTTACTATAAAGATTGGCAACATCAGCCGCACTGAACATTGATGGGCTGTACTTTTTACCACATCTATAATGCATGTGCTATTGAATTCAGTCCCCTTAGATTAGTCATTATTGAGACACTGTACAGGTGATATTAAATTTAAAAAAAAAAAACGGAATCGTTTTCAAAAAAATCAATGATTAAACAGTTATATTTCAATATTTTTATAGCAAAGTGAATGTAAAACAAATATTAAAAAAAAATCGAAGAAACTTGCAAAGAAAATTATTTTCTCTATATTTCAATCTTGTTAAAATATTTGAAGAACATAATCAAAAATATTTATACAAGTTATTAGTTATTGATCGGTTTCACACCTTCGGTCATACAAGAAACACTATATAGAATAAAAAATTATTTCATTTTTTATGATTTTTTTCACAGGTATAAAAATTATTATAATTATTATTATTAAACCGTTTTTTTATATGACCGAAGATGTGAAACCGATCGCTAATTCCTCCCCCACTTCATCCCAACACACCTGAGTGTGTCAGTAGCGGCAGCAGGTGTGTCATTCATTAGCACCAGGTTGACACTGTTACGTCAGAGGGAGGTACAAAGGTGTCTTTGTCTTTAGCAAACATGCTTGCAAAAGAAACAAACTATAACGAGACACCTTAATCACACACAAAAACACTAATTCATTAAATTATTAATGGTGTACACAGAGCAGCTAATTATATATTATGTTTATTATTAATAACTAAATACAAGGGGACATTTTTGATGCTTTATTAGAATTAATATTAAGAGAATAATTTTCTTCAAATAAATAAACCTACTATAATCCTATAATAACAGGTTTATATAATCCTAAAAACACGTCCAACAATATATCAAAATAATAATTATTACATGCAAATGATAATTAAATTCATAATCATACTCCTCAAAATTAACTAATTAAATATAGGAATTTAAAAACACTCAAGGTTCTAAACGAGCAAAAGTTATTAGAAAAAAGTGCCACGGCACAGTATGGGGCCAGAGCACCCAAATAAAGAAATAAACTCTCGCCCCGTCTAAATTGTCAAATAAAATCGGACATGGAGTGCCGTAAAATTTAAAGAGACCAATTCGAAACTTCTGTGAGCCCTCGAACTGAGACTGTCGATCTTACGACAATGTAACCTGGTTAGAAGATGTGGCAAATACGCTATAATGAAATGAAATGGTGAGAAGATGTGCACTATAATGAAATGAAATGGTGAGAAGATGTGCACTATAATGCAATGAAGTGGTGAGAAGATGTGCACTATAATGAAATGAAATGGTGAGAAGATGTGCACTATAATGAAATGAAATGGTGAGAAGATGTGCACTATAATGAAATGGTGAGAAGATGTGCACTATAATGAAATGGTGAGAAGATGTGTACTATAATGAAATGAAATGGTGAGAAGATGTGCACTATAATGAAATGGTGAGAAGATGTGCACTATAATGAAATGGTGAGAAGATGTGCACTATAATGAAATGAAGTGGTGAGAAGATGTGCACTATAATCAAATGAAATGGTGAGAAGATGTGCACTATAATGAAATGGTGAGAAGATGTGCACTATAATGAAATGGTTATATAATAGTATGGCTTTCCTACAATCTTTTAAAATGGAAAATAATTAATTTGTGCAAAACAATAACTGAAGAAGGCGTTACCTCTAATTTCAGTCACTATCTATCCTTATAGCTAACTAATACTCTGTGTTTCTGGTGATTGTACAGCACACTAAATGGAAGTTTAATGTCTGCTTATCATAATATAAACACTACGTTAATTTCAGCGTGATAAGGGGCAGCTGTAGACTGAAATTAGATTAGCTCAATCACCATATGGATAGTGTCGGTACTTTCATATATTAAGGACATTCCTTTAATAACGTAAAGTACTGTGAAACAACTCTAAATTAGACAACTGCAGATTAGAACTACAGTAGAGAAATACAGTTGAACTATACAGAAATATAGCATGACTTTAAAATGATCAAGTAGAATGCAGGTATTAAATGATCAGTAGGATTTAAAATATGAGAGCACAAGTATTTGCAAAAGCAAATATTTAAAAAATGTACAGAGTCAACAATTGCGCACTGTTAACAATTGCGCACTATTAACAATTGCGCACTGTTAACAATTACGTATAGGTAGCAAAACCCAATGTTCACCACATGTTACAGAAAGAAAGAAGGTATTAAAAGTCACTAGATCAATTTATATAGCAGCAATTGCTATGCAACTAATAGTGTACTCACCCTGTTGCTTGTTAGAAGATAGAGGTAACTACCACCAGAGTCGAGGGGCATGTCGGGGTGTATTGGACTACCGGAATGTACTACCTCTTCACTGTACTGGAAAGCACGACTAGAACCACTCAGTAGAGCCTGTAAGAGAAATACAATGAAGTTATTTACTGAGAAATAAAAGATATAAATTATATCACACACTAATTTGTACCAAGTATTCACATTGACGTAATTTCAATAAAAAAATAAAAATAAAACATAAATTTTATGAGATCTTATAATAAAATTAATAATGATTTTTTTTATGAATGTTACTGTAATACAACTATGGATGTTTTATTCAAATATCCATACACTTTTTCAAACGTTTTTTTATGATTTGAAGTAGATGAATGAATGACAATATCTTATTCCCTTGCTCTAAGCACCAAGCGACACTCCATGAAATATATAACCGTATAAGCGTCTCACAAAGAACTTCTAAGAAGAAGCAGTTATATAAAGTGTTTCACAAAAGAGAAATTGTAGCGGACGCGAAGGCACTCCAAGAGAACTTCCGTCTCTGTTGGTACTCTATTTAGAATATAACTCTTTAAACTACACCATGAAAACACCACTAAAATTATACTAAAAAAATAAATTATTTCCTTACGAAAAAAGATTCACATTAAATAGAAAGATTTACTACATTAATTTTTGTGGAAATTAATTTCAATTTTAGTAGGGGTTTAACATCTGCCTTAGAACCAAAGGCCATTTGGAAAATTAATTCAGTTTATGTAGTGTTCAGATATTCTATATTCCAAAGATAGCCATTAATGATTGTAGTACTATTATGTTCACTATAATCACTAGGGTTGTGACAACATGCATTTAAAATCATAGATCCTGAAAATATTATAGACTGATTGAATTAAAGACTATTAAATCGTTCTAAACCAGCGGTATATAGTATTCGATATTATTTTACTTCGTTAGTGATTTTCTCAAGATCTATTATTTCAAGTGCATATGGTCACAACCCTAATAATCACACTATAGCATTATCGTCACGTTATCACTATATAAGTTTTATACACTTCAGCTTCGAAAAAGTATTCAAAAATGGTGAAAATTAAAATAGTTGAGTGCAGGCAGGCAGCAAGCCAGCAGCAAAGTTTGAAATCACTCTAAAATGCCATCAAATTGGGAACTTCTCCGTCGCTTCGTGTATTACAACTGAAGTTTAAATCGAAAGCTAAGTATATACACGCTTCGGAAACATTATAAAGCTCCTTCTGCAACTACCGCCGGAAATTTAACACACTTTTAACAATATAAACTATACAGGAGCATCAAGTAACTATAACATATACAAACACACTATAAACAAAGCTGCGTGATATCACATATTTAGATTAACCACTATACACTTTGATATTTTATAGTGTTCTTCGAAACAAATTTTAAAATATAACCCTTATAGCCCAGTATAACTCATCAATAGCACAATCACACAAAATATCATTAAATGGTAACTATAATCACTGTTTAAAATATCAAATAAGTCCACATTGTCATTTAGTGGTAGCTCACTATACAACAGGCAAGTCACACCATGCAGACCATTGCATCAGTTTTCACGTAGCAAATCATTGGAGACATTTCACCTAACGTCCTAGCTGATAAAGGCGCTACGAATAGTTGTCGCAACTTTTTGGTTCTTTCTTCTCCAGCGGTGCGACAGTCGCACAACTCGCATCTCACTGGAAAAAAGTTCTCGCAACTTGTAGCAATTCGAGTTAATGGGAAACATAAAATGCAAGATGTGGTACTGGATAGATACACTAGGAAGTGGTATGCAAGATATGGTACTGGCAAAGATACACTAGGAAGTGGTATGGAAGATGTGGTACTGGCAAAGATACACTAGGAAGTGGTATGGAAGATGTGGTACTGGCAAAGATACACTAGGAAGTGGTATGGAAGATGTGGTACTGGCAAAGATACACTAGGAAGTGGTATGGAAGATGTGGTACTGGCAAAGATACACTAGGAGGTGGTATAGAAGATGTGGTACTGGCAAAGATACACTAGGAGGTGGTATAGAAGATGTGGTACTGGCAAAGATACACTAGGAAGTGGTATAGAAGATGTGGTACTGGCAAAGATACACTAGGAAGTGGTATAGAAGATGTGGTACTGGCAAAGATACACTAGGAAGTGGTATAGAAGATGTGGTACTGGCAAAGATACACTAGGAGGTGGTATAGAAGATGTGGTACTGGCAAAGATACACTAGGAGGTGGTATAGAAGATGTGGTACTGGCAAAGATACACTAGGAAGTGGTATAGAAGATGTGGTACTGGCAAAGATACACTAGGAAGTGGTATGGAAGATGTGGTACTGGCAAAGATACACTAGGAAGTGGTATGGAAGATGTGGTACTGGCAAAGATACACTAGGAAGTGGTATGGAAGATGTGGTACTGGCAAAGATACACTAGGAAGTGGTATGGAAGATGTGGTACTAGCAAAGATACACTAGGAGGTGGTATAGAAGATGTGGTACTGGCAAAGATACACTAGGAGGTGGTATAGAAGATGTGGTACTGGCAAAGATACACTAGGAAGTGGTATAGAAGATGTGGTACTGGCAAAGATACACTATTAAGTGGTATAGAAGATGTGGTACTGGCAAAGATACACTAGGAGGTGGTATAGAAGATGTGGTACTGGCAAAGATACACTAGGAGGTGGTATAGAAGATGTGGTACTGGCAAAGATACACTAGGAGGTGGTATAGAAGATGTGGTACTGGCAAAGATACACTAGGAAGTGGTATGGAAGATGTGGTACTGGCAAAGATACACTAGGAGGTGGTATAGAAGATGTGGTACTGGCAAAGATACACTAGGAGGTGGTATAGAAGATGTGGTACTGGCAAAGATACACTAGGAGGTGGTATAGAAGATGTGGTACTGGCAAAGATACACTAGGAAGTGGTATGGAAGATGTGGTACTGGCAAAGATACACTAGGAGGTGGTATAGAAGATGTGGTACTGGCAAAGATACACTAGGAGGTGGTATAGAAGATGTGGTACTGGCAAAGATACACTAGGAGGTGGTATAGAAGATGTGGTACTGGCAAAGATACACTAGGAAGTGGTATGGAAGATGTGGTACTGGCAAAGATACACTAGGAGGTGGTATAGAAGATGTGGTACTGGCAAAGATACACTAGGAGGTGGTATAGAAGATGTGGTACTGGCAAAGATACACTAGGAGGTGGTATAGAAGATATGGTACTGGCAAAGATACACTAGGAGGTGGTATAGAAGATGTGGTACTGGCAAAGATACACTAGGAGGTGGTATAGAAGATGTGGTACTGGCAAAGATACACTAGGAGGTGGTATAGAAGATGTGGTACTGGCAAAGATACACTAGGAGGTGGTATGCAAGATGTGGTACTGGCAAAGATACACTAGGAGGTGGTATGCAAGATGTGGTACTGGCAAAGATACACTAGGAGGTGGTATAGAAGATATGGTACTGGCAAAGATACACTAGGAGGTGGTATAGAAGATGTGGTACTGGCAAAGATACACTAGGAGGTGGTATAGAAGATGTGGTACTGGCAAAGATACACTAGGAGGTGGTATAGAAGATGTGGTACTGGCAAAGATACACTAGGAGGTGGTATGCAAGATGTGGTACTGGCAAAGATACACTAGGAGGTGGTATGCAAGATGTGGTACTGGCAAAGATACACTAGGAAGTGGTATGGAAGATGTGGTACTGGCAAAGATACACTAGGAGGTGGTATAGAAGATGTGGTACTGGCAAAGATACACTAGGAGGTGGTATAGAAGATGTGGTACTGGCAAAGATACACTAGGAGGTGGTATGCAAGATGTGGTACTGGCAAAGATACACTAGGAGGTGGTATAGAAGATGTGGTACTGGCAAAGATACACTAGGAAGTGGTATGGAAGATGTGGTACTGGCAAAGATACACTAGGAGGTGGTATGCAAGATGTGGTACTGGCAAAGATACACTAGCAGGTTGGTATAGAAGATGCGAAACTGGGAATATTTAAATTTATATAAATCTGTCACAAATAAAAAATATATTAATCTCTATCAATCATATTTCAATAATAGATATTTGAGCGATATATGAGATTTATCACTATTTTACTTTTTTCCAGCCTATTCTAAGATAGAACATAATCTCTTTAAATGAATGCCACCCTCTTTGTCAAAGGAAGGGACCCAACATTGCACCTGTGAGGTGATTATCAGCCAATAGCCCCTTAGTCAACGGAACACATGGGACAGGTATGGCTAGTCAAGAGAGACTATAGAGCTAGTCAAGAAACTAGATAGAGCTAGTCAAGAGACTAGATAGAGCTAGTCAAGAGACTAGATAGAGCTAGTCAAGAGACTAGATAGAGCTAGTCAAGAGACTAGATAGAGCTAGTCAAGAGACTAGATAGAGCTAGTCAAGAGACTAGATAGAGCTAGTCAAGAGACTAGATAGAGCTAGTCAAGAGACTCGTTACACCTAGTAAAGAGATTGTAAAGAGATTAAAACTAGTCAAAAGACTCGCTAAACCTAGTCAAGAGACTAAATTTAGTGAAAAGTCACTACCCCTAGTCAAGAGTTACTACCCCTAGTCAAGAGTTACTACCCTAGTCAAGAGTTACTACCCTAGTCAAGAGTTACTACCCTAGTCAAGAGTTACTACCCCTAGTCAAGAGTTACTACCCCTAGTCAAGAGTTACTACCCCTAGTCAAGAGTTACTACCCCTAGTCAAGAGTTACTACCCCTAGTCAAGAGTTACTACCCCTAGTCAAGAGTTACTACCCCTAGTCAAGAGTTACTACCCCTAGTCAAGAGTTACTACCCCTAGTCAAGAGTTACTACCCCTAGTCAAGAGTTACTACCCCTAGTCAAGAGTTACTACCCCTAATCAAGAGTCACTACACCTAGTCAAGAGATTAAGTTCTCGCATAGTCTTCTCACCACCCCAATCACTTCCTTCCAAGCCTATGCGTGTTTTGCCTAGGGTTAGAAACAGTTTAAGATATTTTAACTCATGACAAATTACCACCGTGAATATCAATGAAATGAAGACGAAAGAGCAGGAAGAAGCGAATTGATTCAACCGCATCCAACTAATGGAATAATGGCGCAATTTTCGCTTTAAAATAATTTAACTGGAGATTGATTCCTTCCGTGGAGCACTTTGAACGCAATAAAAACGTCAATATCTCCTACAACCTGTGATGAGCTAACCTTTCGTAAAATTAACTAATTTACCAACACAGGTCAAATTTGTTCACAAAAAGGTAAAAAACAAATCGTATGTTTACCAATAAATTAGTCCGAAATCGATCGAAAGATGAGGAAACTTAGTGTCAAAATAAGTGATACAGTTTATTGTACCATTAAAACCACCACTAAAGTTTACGCAGGGAAGGAGTAAAACACTCAGCACCACAAAAACCTGTGCTTGTTTTCTATTCTCAGAAAAGTTCTCAATCTGGATCATGAATCTTACACACCAGAAAATGGAGATACTAATTGCTACACACTTTTATTTGAAAGACATGGCAGAATTCATAACTAGAATAAACAGACATAGGAAGTAGGGGGAATTGCATAAAGCTTAGAGCTTATCATGGGGCAAAAACACTGAAAGAGAAATGAGTGAATGAGATATGGATGAACTTTCTTCCATATCACATTTTCGTCTCTTTATGATCTTTTTCTATTGCTTTCTCTTCTTCCATCTTTCTCCTCTTATCCATTTAAAAGGGTAATTTATGAATTATCGGTCGATTTCAAATCTTCGGTTAGAGATATAAGAAAAAAAAAACTATATAAACATTTTATAGTTTTTTTTCTTATATGACCGAAGATGTGAAAGCGACCGATAATTGGTAAGTTACATAGGTTTACTATTCATGAGAGTGAGTTAATGTATTCTGAATGTAATGAGTAAGATTAGGGTCTGTAACAGCCGGTGTGATTAAAAGATGACCTTTGGCACTGTGTCACAAAGGTGTCAGGAACTGCCACACTCGAGAGGTAATTGACACGCGGGGAACACCTTCGGGAATGAGGGAAGAAGGTAAGAGGAGAGAGAGAAAGAGGAACGGGAGGAAGAGGGAAGAAGGTATGAGGAGAGAGAGAAAGAGGAACGGGAGGAAGAGGGAAGAAGGTAAGAGGAGAGAGAGTAAGAGGAGAGAGAGTAAGAGGAAAGGAGAAAGATGGAAGGTAAAAAAGCAATATAGTAGTTTACACAAAAGGAAAATAGAATAGAGAGAGATAAATAATGAAGATGAAACAGAGTAGACAAATAAGATGCAGAAGTAACATCTAATAGAGCATTGTGATATTTAGCCCATTACATCTTAATATTTTCACTGCATCACATTAACTGTGATATACACATTATAGTCCTTTCTTTTGAAATCACTGTTCAATGGTGTCACGAAGTAGCTACTTCTTTCGAATGCCACTATTATTACAGATATTCTTATTGAAGATTATCTGAATATCGACTTGAAACCTTACACTCATTAAATCACAATATCAAAAGAATATAATTACTAGTCAAATACTAGGTATAGAAATTTGCCTAGTGATGTGGCTGAGACACACAGACCTCACACTGATCCCTCAGAGGAGAAGAGGGTAAGACTAACTAGGGTTGAGATCGGGTTACAGGAAGTCCTGGGGCATGGTGATATGGTTGAACAACATTTAACCACGGAAATGTAGACCACACAGAGACCTACTGTGAATATTCAAGCTCTTACTCACTATCAGTAAAGACAATTGATTTTATTAATAGCTGTACAAACAAAAAAGCGGAACATATATTAAAATTAGAATACTATACATCTATTTGCATTGTCTTTTCAAATTATGCATTTGAATTGATATAAAATATAAAACGAATCAGATGATAGACATACGATTAAGAAATCTATTTTAATAACCTAACACAGTACTAATCACATTCGAACAACTACCAATTTCTTCAGTAGCAATCACACTAAGTAAAGAGCAATGCCAATATGAAATGATAAGGGAACAGGAGAAATAGAGGAAAAAATTAACGATAAAAAAAATCTGAAATTTCAGTCTCAGATTTCTCAAATCTAGTGGGGGTGACTCATTCTCTTTAAATAGATTAATTCACAAATGAAAAGGTTAAAGCATTGCTATCTCACATCCTTCAAAGTTCTCTAAGGAATAACATGGTAGATGGTTAGACACTCCCTCTCTCTCTCACTCACATAAGTCACATACACAATTGTATTCCCATCTAATTGACAGCTTAACAAAGGAATAATGTGGGGCCAAACAACAGATTGGATGTTATTCAATTCGGGTACAAATAGCACATGAAAATGACAGCGAGTGTCACTGCCACAGAATTCATAAATAATAATAGGAAAAACGCCCTCAACCCCGGGCTGCCTGGGACTCGAACCAACTCACGGGACTTCACTTACCATAACTAAAAATGTGTAGGATAACTTACGAATTTTCGGTCGGTTTCACATTTTCGGACATATCACAAAAATAAAACGATACAATAATCATTTTATTTTATTTGATATTGGTATCCATGATACCAAAATATGCTGCAGCCTAGTTTAATTTATATTGGTAAACATGTTTCGTGTAGGTATCATGGATACAAAATTAAAATATGAAACCAACAGATAATTTGTGGCTTACCGTATTTTATATATAAATATCAAGGTGATAAATTAAAAAACTACCCGTAACATCGTACAATCTTTATGATTCAGCTTATTGAATATAATTTATAAAAACAAGCGTTATTTACGACCATCTAAACAAAATAAAGGTGATCATAACTAACCATACAACACATAAAGCCATTCTTAATTTAATAGATGTTGTAAAGCACGTAAATAGCTCTAGCAACATTACCGTATGATTTCATTTGTAAAATGTCTCTCGACATAAGAATAGCTGGGCAGTTTGGGGTGTAAGCTGTCTAGTGCCAGAGAGCTATGCTAGTCTGGCACTAGGGACCACACAACTAGACGCAAGGCAAGATGAACGAGAGCGCATAGATCACCAGGCTACATCTACATCTCATCTAGACATCATTAACACTAGCATATTTATTCATAGTCTAGTTAATCGGGAGACGTGCATTTGAATGATCAGCAGCAGATTCACTGTTAACAGGGCACAGCAAGACCTACATACAGTCACTACAGCAAGACCTACAGTGAATTCAACGATGAATCCTACAGTGACTAAAGCAATACCTACTGTGACTACAGTGAATTCATCATTGAATCTTACAGTGCAGCCTACAGTGACTAAAGAGAAACCTACAGTGACTGCAGTGATTTCAACATTGAATTCTACAGTGCACCCTACAGTGAATCCTACATTGCAAACAAGAGCGAAACCTACAGTGACTACAGATACCACAACACAAGTTACAGTATTCAGTCTCTAAAACCCCATTTGAATAGTTAGAAATTTGAAATCCTTACTACCCATCTCCATGGTTCCTTAGCAAGATACACACCATTTTAAATAGCTTAACCAAATCAGCAGGTCCTTAACTCCTAGCAGATGCTTCAGGTTAATTCTCAGTTGTTAATTAAGGTGGTTCTTTGTACTCATAGCCTTTATCTTACACTCTGTCTACTCATTAAGCCAACATGTTGAGAGATTAACAGCACACTACTAATATATACTGCTTGCTAGATAAAAACAGAAAATGAACAATAAAAACAATACTAGAAATCAATTATAGGAATATTATTGTATTGGTTTGTAAGTCCAATTTTTATCACGATTTACCACTTTTCCCCCGTCATAATTTGACAGATTTCCTCCCATCATAACTTGCCCAGTTTTCCCCTGTTTCCCCATGGACCCCCCAGTGCCTGACTATGTGTTATATTGACACCAGTAGACAGTCATGCCACTCTCTCAGACAGGTGACAGGTGTCATTAGTGTCTAATTGGCACAAACAGACACACTCACACGTGGCATGACATCGGCAGTAGCTGTACACTTTGCTGCGAATTATCGCACAGTTACACATCTTTCATCGAATAAAAAAGTATATAATTAAAATAAGTTTCGATTTTCAACATAGAAACAATAAATAATCGAGTGAGCTTTATAAAAAATAGACATCTTTGAAGAGACTAATTTATCTCCATTTTTTTAAATCCCAATATGAAAAAAAAAAACAATTTCAATTTTTTTATATTTCCTTATTTACCAAGGAAACATGAAAGTTATTTTCCTTTTTTAAGATAATGAGAATGTTCATAACATTAATATTTTCTTATTATAGTGAGGCATAGAAACACAGTGTATCTCATGGCGTCTTTTTAGCGCTATAGGCGTGTGACAGTAACGTCTGTACGTGACACACGATTAGATGTAACTAGTGACACTAACTGATATGTTGTGACACGCACTGAACACTTGTTATTGTCACTAGTTAGGTACTTTGTAACGTTATAAGCACATTCAACAGATTAAGCTAAATCAGTTACATCATTATATAAAAAAATTAAGTGAAACTAATATTTTTTACGAAAAAATAATAATGGCCATTTCATAATTAAATTAATGACAATATTATTCATTCACAATAGAACTAAGAATTATGCAGCGTACATACAAGAGATTTCGATCTATTAAAAATATTGAAAAAAATATAGAAAATTATATTTATTTATTAGGCATTTATCATTGCAAGCGACCTAGATGCAATTGAGACTCTCTAGAAAGGTACCTAGATGCAAGTGACTCTCTAGAAAGGTACCTAGATGCAAGTGACTCTCTAGAAAGGTACCTAGATGCAAGCGACTCTCTAGAAAAGTACCTAGATGCAAGTGACTCTCTAGAAAGGTACCTAGATGCAAGCGACTCTCTAGATAGGTACCTAGATGCAAGTGACTCTCTAGATAGGTACCTAGATGCAAGTGACTCTCTAGAAAGGTACCTAGATGCAAGTGACTCTCTAGAAAGGTACCTAGATGCAAGTGACTCTCTAGAAAGGTACCTAGATGCAAGTGACTCTCTAGAAAGGTACCTAGATGCAAGTGACTCTCTAGATAGGTACCTAGATGCAAGTGACTCTCTAGAAAGGTACCTAGATGCAAGTGACTCTCTAGATAGGTACCTAGATGCAAGTGACTCTCTAGAAAGGTACCTAGATGCAAGTGACTCTCTAGAAAGGTACCTAGATGCAAGTGACTCTCTAGAAAGGTACCTAGATGCAAGTGACTCTCTAGAAAGGTACCTAGATGCAAGTGACTCTCTAGAAAGTTACCTAGATGCAAGTGACTCTCTAGAAAGGTACCTAGATGCAAGCGACTCTCTAGAAAAGTACCTAGATGCAAGCGACTCTCTAGAAAAGTACCTAGATGCAAGCGACTCTCTAGAAAGGTACCTAGATGCAAGCGACTATCTAGAAAGGTACCTAGATGCAAGCGACTCTCTAGAAAGTTACCTAGATGCAAGCGACTCTCTAGAAAAGTACCTAGATGCAAGTGACTCTCTAGAAAGGTACCTAGCTGCAAGTGACTCTCTAGAAAGGTACCTAGCTGCACCACTCAAGTGCCTATAGAAAGGTACCTAGCTGCACCACTCAAGTGCCTATA
The DNA here is from genome assembly GCA_947561585.1 of Caprella mutica. Classification (NCBI taxonomy): domain Eukaryota; kingdom Metazoa; phylum Arthropoda; class Malacostraca; order Amphipoda; family Caprellidae; genus Caprella; species Caprella mutica. The sequence goes on along the minus strand of CANNZV010001112.1, from coordinate 267,698 downwards.
GAAAGGTACCTAGCTGCACCACTCAAGTGCCTATAGAAAGGTACCTAGGACTCTAGATGCAGCATCAATTCTCTCCTGGTCACGATCACACAGAGCCACACACAAACTATTCACATCGTTCATTAGCTAATGAGCATAAAGATAGGTGTAGTCGCCATAACCCTATGTCTCAGCTTATTAATAAATTGACAAGGGGCCGTTAAACCGGCGGGTTTACAGCAAGGTTAGAGCCCGAGAGTAGCGCTTCGTGACCCGGGTATTATCCCACAGCGACCCAGGGACCCAAGTCCTAAACTCAATGAAACCAATGCGAGACTTCAACCCTTATGCATTTAGTGGGGAAAAGTACTGGGATGGAATTTGTACATATTTTAAACCTATTAGAAGTCAATTAGGAGGCTGGTGTAAATTTTGGATGGGAAAGTCTTGGTATGCTGTCGTGATGTGTGCAATGGTGCTCGAGACACTGATAATGGGGCAACAGCATTCTAAAGATAATGTCACACATGGAGATTTAATGAGGAAAAAACTTAAGAGTATATTTAAAGTACTGTGACCCACTGGAAATCATAGTGGACTAAGCTAATTTATATCTTGAAAATAGAAATTTCAAAGCTCTTTTTAGTTTGTCTTGAATAGGGTTGTGACAATACGCTCATTAAATCATAGGTATTAAGAATATCATAGACGAATTTAAATGGTATGGAATACTAGCTATATACCGCTAGTTTCGAATGATGCAATACTCTTTAATTCTCTCCTTCTAGAAGATATTCCGGATCTATTATTTTGAAAGCATATTGTCATAACCCTAGTTAATAAAAAACAGCTTTGAATCTAAATTTTCAAATAAATGTCAAAGAGGTATAATACCTTTTCACAAACAAATCCACGGATTAATTTATAAAGTTCGCCCAGTAAAAAATGTCTCTACACGACTCTACTTTATTTACTTTTCTTCCTCGTATTACAACAACAACTTTCTCCTTCTAGTTTCAGCAACACAAGTTTTCTTCAAACCAACATATCTATCTCTTGCTGAAAAAAAGTTCGTCAAACTGACACAGGCAGATAGCAAGAACAACAATGTTCGGAACGGGAAGAACGCCGCCGCACACAACTTCCAACACAGTCCAATTTCGGCGACTTTGGCCACCGACTGTTTTTGTTGAAAGAACAATTGTTATTGAACCGTGAAAAGAGACCGCACCAAACTTTACTCCTAAACGTTAAATTGCCACAAAAAACACATCGGATGACCAGCCATCTGAGAAGTCATCCCAACTGGCTACTGATGGAGGAGGTTGCCATTATAATAAAAAGAAAGAACAGAATTGTGAGAATATCTCACTAGACTAGGCAGACCAAAAAGTTAATGATGCTACTCATATAGTAGTGTACACTGCAGGAAAGGATTATTGCACACTTTACTTATTTCACATTTAAAAAAAGAAACTTTACTAATTGTAATGCTTGTTGATATTCAAAAAAATAGGTCTGGGTACACGACATATTTGTTAGATTTGAAAATAGGAAATTAAAAACTGTGAAATTAGCATCATGCATCGACTCTTTCCACTGACAGTACATAGTTAATTATTACTAATAACTTTGTATATACTACATTATAGTATGCAGGTATATTTATAGAAGTAAATGTTTAAAAATATTAAAAACATTAAATTCATGCATGACAATGGAAAATAATAATGCTATCGATAACTTTTTCACAAGTACCTAGCTACAAAATTAATTGGTAAAACAATATCAATACATTCAACCTTGAAAATATTCAACCAATGGCAACCTCTCGGCTACTAACCACAGGGCAAAGCATCAATTACCAAGTGGATATAGTCTGTAATGACATCAAATGATCATTATTAGCAGAATAGAGGAGGATGATAATCAATATGTATGTATTTATTGTTTCAATGAAGACACTTACATGCTATTACTCTATTCTCCTTTATAATCATAGTCATTCGGCAACATTAAGCGGTAATTGGTACTTTGCCCTATGCCAAGCATACACATTAGCTATAAGTTACAAATACAGGTTAATATATTATTTATTTATATACTAATTACATGATATATTGACACATTAGCGAAAAATCCATAATTACAGTTTGTTATATTATATATTTATATACAAAATAACTACATGATACGAATACAATGATGTATAGATACATTAGCTAGTAAATAAATAAATGCATCTTATTTTTATTTAATTGAACTATTTTCTATCTATTTATAAATACAATATTTGTATAGATTCAAAGTTGGGAACACTTTTTTGTTGGTCACCCTGTATATTTATATACAATATATGTTATAGTGCTATATTCCAAGCACACACTTTGTGTAGTATAATTCTCTATCGAATAGCTTTTGAAGCAGATGCCTGGGGCTTTAAGACAACTCCAATGTTTCGAAATTCGCTTTCTGACTCAGAGGTAAAAAAGAGAGACTAAAAAAGGATAGTGGAAAGGATTAGATGGGAAGAAAAGCTCTGTACAATAACATTAATTATTACTACTTTATTAGGAAATAAAAAAGTGAAGTTTTGAGGGATTATTTGCAATCTCTATATAATAATAAAGACCGATGTGAATATATATTTCCTGTCCTACTTTCAGTAATTTGACAAGAAAAAGTGAAGAATGTAGCTATTGTACGCACGGGAATATATCGATATCATATTCAAAGTTTTATGCGTTTCTATATTCTAAATTTCTCAAAAAATTAATCACTTCCAAAATAAATTTGATCACTGCAGGGTATAACAAAATAGTAATTAATCATTTATTAACTATATCTGAAGACACGGCTGTGGATTGTTAGGTTAGACTAATATGAATATCAGTGTAAACCGTTATTTCTAGCGGGATAGTACACTAGTATTTTATAATAGTGACGTTAGAATATTATACCTACATCTATGACTAAATATGTAGCAAACTAAAAAGATACAATAGAGATATTATCCATTAGAGACGGGTACGCTGAAGGATCGTCTATCATCGTAAAATAACAATTTCGAACATTATCCTCGATAAAAAGGAAGAACATTTTACATTTTATGATAAATTAACGTACCAAATTACTAGGATATATTGTCGTAAATGAATGATATTTACTGTAGAGTTGCAAGTATTTCATAGGAAGAAGCAGCACTCTAACACTCACAGTCCTCGGAAAGTGGCCATGTATTAATATGGTACAATTAATCGATTAGAAATACCTGAAAGGCAGATTGATTCAAGATATACGCCCACTTTTCGAGAACAGCTATGTTTTACTATATAAAATCTTACTATAGTAAAACTCTACAATGAATCATGGATAGTGAATGTAGTGTGTCCTTATAGTGAAGTATTAGCCTCTATAGTGAACAAATTTTCTTTAGTCTGCATAAAATGGTCATTACTTCCAGTAATTTAAAATTTTCAACTCTTTGTCACTATAGAGGCTACTTCCTTACTCATAACACTACTAGAGGAGTGATGCTGTAGCTGCAATGAAGCTAAAGCACTGACACCACAGCACTACATTTGCTGTCTCTTGTGCATTTCCAAGCTATGGGTTCAAGACAGGAAGCAGGAGTCACAGTATAATGGGCCCTAAGGTAATGGGCACAGCAGCTAATGTGAAAAACCACCGGCCAAAACATTACGCAAACAAAACACTCTGTGAACTGAACACATAAAATAGCATGCTTACTAGACTAGCACTGGAACAGAGGATATCTAGGAGAATAAATAAACATATATATAATTAAATCGCTTAGTAGAATCTTGTTTGAAATAAAAGGCCATATCGTTGACACAAATAGAAATCAGATACAAGGAACTCTTAAGAAGCAGTCAGAAAGGAAAGTGGATCCATGAACATTATTTAATGTATATACCAATGGCTAAATTTATACATTTTACTAAGCTAATATAACTACAGAAATAAAAAATCAAAGTAAACTAGAGTTACAAACAAATTTTATTTAAGTTGGTAGAATGAAAATGCCTGAGACATGATGTATCCCTTTGGATAGGGATGCCTGAGACATGATGTATCCCTTTGGATAGGGATGCCTGAGACATGATGTATCCCTTTGGATAGGGATGCCTGAGACATTATGTATACCTTTAAAAAGGATGCATGTGGCGTGATGTATCCCATTTAAAAGGGATACATGTGGCGTGATGTATCACTTTTAAAAGGGATACATGTGGCATGATGTATCCCTTTGGACAGGGATGCATGATGTACCCCTTTGGAAATGGTCTAACAACAAACCCTCAGATTGAATGAAAGACTTTACAGATGCGTCAGAGAAGTGAATTGATGGCTTGAAATAAGAGACGAGCGGAAGAGAACCAAACTGCTACTTGAATTGCTTGCATGCTTTCATAGAGCTGGTGATGCTTGGAGCTACAGGCTATAGTGATGCTTGGAGCTACATGCTAGTGATGCTTGGAGCTACAGGCTAGTGATGTTTGAAGCAGTACTGTGCATGTGCTCCCATTGGCATCACAAATGTGCTTCCATTGTCAACCAGTGCTACTATTTGTTGCCATTGCTGCAATTGGCAGCAATACAGTGCTCACAATGGAAGCAGCACTGTGCTCACAATGGAAGCAGCACTGTGCTCTCATTGGCAGCACTACATTGCTCTCATTGGCAGCACTACATTGCTCTCATTGGCAGCACTACATTGCTCTCATTGGCAGCACTACATTGCTCTCATTGGCAGCACTACATTGCTCTCATTGGCAGCACTACATTGCTCCCATTGGCAGCACTACATTGCTCCCATTGGCAGCACTACATTGCTCCATTGGCAGCCAGTGCTGCCTCACTCCTTTTCTTGGCTGAAATAAAGAGCTCACAAATGAACTGACTGATGTGGAGGAAGAAAAAGCGCAAAGCCGCGGACTGAACGGAAATTAAAGTCAGACTCGTTGAGATGTATCCTCTCGCACAGGACCAAAAACTAACACGGCTCAGATCTAACCTAGGAGATGTATCACTCAAACATCTGTAGCTCAAATAGAACTCTATGCGAACTCATTATGGTCTCACTGCGAGTATTTTAGGGAAATGAACGATATATTTACAATGAAATATTTCATGTAAAACATGATAAGTTATTCTGAGACGAGATGCATCTAGAAAGTAGAAAATATAAAGTTTTCTGAAAATATGATAATTAAATTAGTTAATTTACAAGACACTTCACCATAATTGAATACATTTACTAATTATAATAAATTAATTCAATTGTACAGACATAACACTAACTATCACCACATATAAACATCATTACAATAATTCTTTAATTCAGTTAGAATTCTCAATCCACAGACACGTATATAAATTTCACATCAGAATATACATCTATATTTTTATCTAGCAAATAAAAGTAATGGACTTTTAGAGATGAAACTATGAGAATGGAATAATTGAGACTGCAATAATATTTTGGGTGAAAGCCTTCATGGTATTCAAATATGAGAATTTTGCTCTATTTTATTCCGTCCATAGACAGATCTATACATGATGAATGGCAGCCACCTAAAAATAGCACCGAAACAAAATGCAAAGGAGTGGACTGTGGAAAGAACGGAGCACATTTTAAAATAGCTCGTAGAAACACATCTAAAACAACCAGAAGTGAGAGTAACGGTATTTAGTAATTTGAAGGGGTCTAACATCTGTTTCGGAACCAAAGGTCATATCACTGATGTCAAGAGGAAGTTAAGTACAAGGGACTGGTAGTAGCAGTTAGAAAGGAAAATGGCTCGATGGACAAAATTCACCTACCACCACTCGGTGACGATGATCGTGAATGCAGAAAAGCTACTCAGTGAATGAATTAACTTACTATTGCAATTGCAATTTCATTATCATTAATATTTTCATTTTATATTATTTTTTTTTTTTTTTATTTAATTATTTTTATATTTTCTATTATTTTTATAATTTTTTTTTTTATATAATCTATTATTTTCATATTATCTATTATTTTTATATCTTTTATTATTTTTATATCTTTTATTAATTTTATATCTTTTATTAATTGTATATATTTTTTTTTATTTTTTATTTTATTATTTTTATTATTTTTATATTTTCTATTATTTTTCTAATTTTTTTTTTATATTATCTAGTATTTTTATATTTTTTATTATTTCTATATTTTTTATTATTTCTATATTTTTTATTAATTTTATATTTTATATTATTTTTATTATTTTCATTAATATCTATTAGACTTTAAAACTATTTTTACCAACGAGAATGACTGTAGAGCCATTGCAATCCTGTAACAGACTGTACAGTAGTAGAGCATGGAAAATATTCATCTGACACTGAAATCATTTTAGCAAAGTGACAAATAATCAAAAATTGGGAGGGAGGGAGTGCTATAGCATTCTTTAAATCATAACCAATGCTCGCTAAAGTAAACTTCCAATCATTTCAATATATACCACAAATTATTTAATTCATAGTATTTATTATTTGAACATGAAAGATAATAATTAGGGTAAGGATACTTATTGAAGAAAAGTGTAAAAAATACAGTACAAGCTTTTATATAATTCTAATGATAATATCGGGCGGCAAGATTATATTATTCTAAATAGCTTATTCAAAAATAGCTGTTATAACATTAGTAAAAGGTGTGGTGTGTAATGTGGTATGTGGTGTCCGTGGAGTTGTGAACAAAAGTCATCCACATTGTGATGTTCAAAATCGTAACTGGTTAGTAACATAAAAATTATTTCTATATTTATTCTATATTTTAGGTTCTTAAAATATTTTCGATGCCACCGTAAAATGTTTAGTTTTTTTTTTCAAAAGTAATTACATTTTAATCATTAATATAACTTCTATGAAAACCAGTAGCAACAAAAGCAAATAAATAAACATTCCAATATAGAAAAATTGAACATCCAATAATAATAAAAGGATAATTTGGTTTAAATGGATAAAATAGCGCAAATATAGGATAACTTACGAATTGTCGGTCAGCTTCACATCATCGGTCATGAAGCTTTATAATAATTATTATTTTATTTTATTTGTATCCATGATACCTGCAGGTATCATGGATACCTAGCAATAAAAAATTCAAGATATCATGGATACCTACCAAATAAAATAATTATACCGTTTTTTCTTATTCGACCGAAGATGTGAAAGAGACCGACAATACGCAACATACCCAACCGCTGGTTAATATTGGGTGAAAATAGAGCGTGTGTAAAGTTGTGAGGGAATATCTTGACAAGATCTTCGTTAGGAGGGACATGCGTAAAGATTACCAAATACCACACAGAGTATCAAAGGGAAGAAAGGGCTTATATTGAAATAAACCAGAGGGAATATTAAACATAGCACATTCAATAGATCTAATCTCATGATTCAATGCAATGAAGGATTTAAAAAGCATATAGATAGCATCTATCATTCATATCATGCATTAATTAATAACATATAAACTAAAAATAGATAGCTAATCCAAAAAATCAAGAGTATATCAATAAATCTTAAATTCGAAGTTACTTGAAATCACAAATAAATGAAAATTAAATAAAAATTATTTAGATCTGAAAAAGATTCTTATCTAATATTTCAAGTGTATACCTTGATTTCGAAGTTACTGTAAATCAGAATATTAATCCTTCTTAAGCTTAACGAACACTGATAATGGGCAAAACTCAAAAAGAATCCACCAGGTCTGTTTGTTGACAGTGGGCAGGTGAAGGTTAATTAAATAGTACCCCCGTTGCCATGGTAACAGCACGTCCAATAGAGAATTTCGAGAAGAAACGTCTGCCATTGTGATTAATTGAAAAGAAGCAAAGGACATGTAAATACGGGAGAAAGGGATAGAAATACGGGAGAAAGGGATAGAAACACGGGAGAAAGGGGTAGAAACACGGGAGAAAGGGATAGAAACACGTGAGAAAGGGATAGAAACACGGGAGAAAGGGATAGAAACACGGGAGAAAGGGATAGAAACACGGGAGAAAGGGATAGAAACACGGGAGAAAGGGATAGAAACACGGGAGAAAGGGATAGAAACACGGGAGAAAGGGATAGAAACACGGGAGAAAGGGATAGAAACACGGGAGGAAGGGATAGAAACACGGGAGAAAGGGATGAAATAAGAGAGAACTAGATGGCAGGCACCCATAGAGCGCACACCTTCGCCGCCGCTTATAACCATCCAATAATCCTAGTTACATAAGACCATTATTTTTGACCCAATCACTCCCAAAATTTTAGCAGATGGTTCCTAGACATTGTCCAATCGTCCCACCAAATGTCAAACAATTTGGTTGAATTTATTTTTGAGTTATGCGAATAACAAGATTGCAAACAAATAAATGCTGACCAAAACAAAACCTTCTGAAATTTTGCGAATGCACAATACACTACAAGCAGTTCAAACAGAGGCTGCTAAGTTCAAATGATGTACAGAGATGAACTCACGCAACTAAAACTACTAACGTAACTAAAAGTTTCACAAGCTATACAAAATAGCAGTAATTCCCCTCTAACTTTTTGGAATATTACAGTTTAGAAGATAGTTATGATGAGTAACAAAAGAGCACGTACCTATTTAGAAAACATTTAACTCTATTAACTCTGTCAGCTATTAGAAAAAGTATTTCGTGGGACTTTTGAGTTAGAAAATAACGAAGAGGAAATTATATCGAGAAAGTGAAATGACGTATGGTAGCAGTCCCAATACACTGCATGCAGACCCCGCTTTAAGTAGACCCCGCTTTAAGTAGACCCCGCTTTTATAACAGGATGACTTAAAGAGGAGTTGACCCCGAGCTTACTTACATCAGTTGTACCGGAAAATTACTTTTAAACAATTTTATTTACATAGAAGAAACCATACAAAATATGGTACATAGTATTAGTGTACCATGCAAATGTTCTTTGATTTTTGTTAATAGAAAACGAAAAGATCGGAGTAACAATACTTAAAATGGTGTTTCCCCCGCTTTAAGTTCAATTTCTTAGTTAATGTGAGGTATGATTTATGACTTAGAGCAGGTCTGCCTGTACATCTTTCCCAATACCTTCGATTCGCACTTTTCTGTCAGTGATAAAGCACGGCATAGCAATACAATCATCAAAAAGTGTAATCTAACTACTATTGCTATAAATAATGTACAATCTAGAGAAATAGCTACAATATCTTTTAGCATGTCTTCACCGCAGCTAAATGATTGCAGCAAAGATATTATCTGTACAGTTTAGAGGAGGGAAAGAATAACCTCAGTGGAGGACTGTACAATCGTAACATAGACACCTTATGAAGAACACGCATGCGATTGACACTATCGGGGAAATGATGGGGTAACGAATGGGGAAAAGATGCCACGTAATGGGGTAGCGGACGGAGAAAAGACAGTGGGGCCAAAGGGATAGCAAAAAAATGAAGAAGATAAAATGGGGAAAAGAAGAGAAAATGGTGATTAAATAAAAGAAAAAAATTAAAAAGATATATCATTCTCATTTAATATATTATTTAAGATGATACCAACTTATATTCAATCGAAACATTTGGATCATCTAGATTATTTTTAATTTATGAACATAAATATCAAACTCTGTTATTCTATTACGAATGATCTGCATCATTTGATAAAGATATTAATTAAATCTGAAAACAGACTGCTAACGTCCAATACCTGGCTGGAGGTTAACTAGAGACTGGTTTTCCCACGCAAAGCTGTGCCCGATGATAGGACCGATAGCGTCAGTGAATGGGACATAAGCGGGCATTACCCGACCCTGATTGATCCAGTATCCTGCCCCTTCACCTACTCTACCATTTCTTAGACCAGCACATGCATTAGAAGAGAGGAATACTGTGATGACTAACATTATTCAGTACTTTTTATGTATTGTATTAAATTCCTAGTCAATTAACTTGTATGGTAGAAGACAATAGTTATATTATAAATAAAAATAAGTTAATTAATCGATCACATAGAGCACGGAAAAAATGTTCACATAATTTAAAATATTTTTCATTTTTCGTCGAATATATACATTCAATTTAGCATTTTTCATGGATATCAATTAATATAAAAGCTGAATAACTATAATATACTCTATATGGTCGAAAATGTGGAACCGTCCGATAACTCGTAACTTACCCTATCAAAATAGTTATCCAGCAATATAATTAATAGAAGCGGTGCATTATGGAGTAACAAAGAAAAAGTCTTTATCAAGAACTTAGGCAGATCTTATCTATAATGACAACGAGCCTATTAGGCTAGCATGACTACTCACACTTACGATAAAGAAAAACAAACATGATGAAATACTCAGTAAACCTTAGCCAAAAATACACCATACAGTCAGAAACTACTGAAAATGAAATATTAACAAAAAAATCAGTGGCAACATTAAAATTTAATATATTTTTGAAAAAAGTGGCAAATAGTTATTTTTTTATATTTTTTGAGTTTACTAATTTCACATTTACGAAAAGAAACTTTCGAATTGTAATGCTTGTAGATATTTCAAAATTGATCTGGGTACATGACAACAAATTTGTAAGATTTGAAAATAATAGAAAAGTAGAGAAAATAGCACAGTAGCTAACTCTTTTCTCTGATAGTACAGGACATTTTAACGTACCCTAGCATTCCTTCTTACTTCACTATAGAATACGCTAAAACTATTATTCATATCAGAGGACTAAATTCTATGGACCATTTCAATTTAGAAATTCCTTGAGGATATCTTTCGCAGGACACCAGCATATATTAGTTAGTAAGGAAATAACCCTTCCTTTAGTCCTTCCATTTCAAAGGAAACAACTTAACCCTCCTCTGCCTGGGAGATGGTTCGTTTTCAGTTCGTTTTTTTTATCAGGAGATTCATTTACAGTTAAGTAATACAACAGAATATCACACAAAACAATATTCATCATTTACATCAAATTTATATCATAAAAATTATTAACATTTTAAAATTCCAAATCCGTTCTACTTTGATAAATTCATTTTTTCTTTCAATAAAATATGGCCCATTCTTCCGAATTCACAATTCTTCTTTCGGGTCACAATAGGAAGAATTGAAGCGAGGCTTCTCTCCTTTGGTTGGCTTCCCCTCTGGCTACATAGGCCTACACTCCTTTCAAAGTCTACTCAAGTACACACAGTCATGAGGGCAGCCCTCTTAATTAATAACGCATATTAAGTTAAAGAGCACTCAAATTAAACTTCAATGTCTCCATCAACTGAAAGTAAAGACGCTACAAAGATAATAGCTGTAAATACAGTCCACCAACTGTTGAGAATATATATCATATAGGGTGAGTTATGAATTATCGGTCACTTTCATGTCTTCGGTCATATAAGAAACAACTAGAATAATTGTTATTTTATTTTTATTGGTATCCATGATACCTGCAGGTATCATGGATACCAATTAGAATAAAACATAACCGAAGATGTGAAACCGACAAATAATTCGTTACACCAAAATGTTAGAGGTAAAGCTTGAAAATAATAAATAGATCATTATTACAGTCCGCACTGAACATCCCAAACACCAATTTTACCCAGCTATCAAGTTACTATTCAATAATCTGTTAATGATAGTAAAAACTAAAACATCTTTTTCATGAAATTGGCATCAATCGATTCGGAGAGTTATTTCCATCCTAAAAATCGATGTACCAAACATCTTGTTCAAACAAATCCTTTTACAGGTCTGTATTCAGATTATTATTCGAATGAAGAAGGAGGAGAAGGTACAGCGCGCGATAAAACTAAGAGGATTTAATATATTAATATCAGATGTCAGAAGGATTATGAAGATTATTAATAAGAAATCATAGCAATTGAAGTCATTAGTGCTTGGTAAAACTAGTGACCAGGTATTACTGTGGAGGATGGTACACTGCACTATATTGATTTCAAACCCTCATCAAGTTCTCAGGGTACTCTGTGAATATAATGAACAGACTTTCGAGAGGAGAGCACAAGGTTATTAATTCAAAAATGATGTGTAATATTTGAAGAAAAATCAATTATTGGTCTATATGCGGAAATTGCCAAAATCACATCGGACAAAATTTATGATATAATTTAATGAAAAAGATAGTCCAGAGATTAATGACCAGAAAATGATTTTAGAAAAAAATTAAATTTAGGAAAAAAAATACATGGTATAAAAATCAGACAACTAAGATTTTCAGAAAAACTGAGATTTACACGATAGGAATAACAAGTATATATTTATCACACTTGGGTATTACTATAATAGATTGGTAATTAGATGACATAATGAGGTACATGACTGCTCCGTATGTTGTTCAATTAGATTGCCTCTAGCGAGTTCTTTTCGACTAGTTAAATGCAGAGGCAGCTGCTAATCAAACACTAGAATATGATAGACCGACTGCCAAAGAGATTAATTTCAATGAGCAAATACAGTAAAGTCTAAACAAACATACAGAATATCAATAAATAGCGGATTTGGAATTAAAATTGAACCCGTACAGTCTGAACCAATTGCCTTGAATAATACTCATAGTGATATATTTACTGAAAGTAGTATTCACAGAACATGAATCTAAGGTAAAGTATCAGCAACAAAATACGAATTGAATATCGAACAAAAATTTGAATATTGTTTTTAAAAAATTAATCAAGATATGATTGAAATTTCCTTTATAATAACAATTGAAATTGTCATGCTATACCCAATTAGTCTTTATTTTAACTTTATATTGTTAAAATTCTATATAATAGTCTGGTAGCCCAGATCACCTTAAATTAAAAAATCTAACTGCAATGCTAAAACACATCGTAATTATTTATAGATTATAAATGCAGGGAATTGTAACAAGGGTTTGCCAGACAAACATCATTCAGCGTAACCTTTGTCTCCGTATCTGTTCCGATAGCGCTAAGTGGCTACGTAGCGCCCTCTATCGGGGTAGCGGCGCATCATCTCTTATTCAATGGATTGCTCTTGAAAAGATGTACCGTATCGATCAGCTGAGCGAAAAGGGTGAACTTGTGGCTAATGCAACAAAATAATTGAATTACTTCTGTAGATAAAAACATTACAGGGAAAGTAACGAATTAACGGTCTGTTCCACATTTTCGGTCATATAACGATAAAATATGATATTTAATTTTAATAACCATGATACTTACAGGTATCCATGATACATGCAGGTATCATTTTTCATATCTATATGTATCAATGATACCTTTAGGTATCATTGATACCAACTAAAATTAAATAATTATTATTACATATTTTTTTAAGACCGAAAATGTGGAACCGACTCGTAATAATTCGTAACTGGCCACTTTTTACAGAGCTTCTACAAAAAGGCCATACAAGGCTGAGTGCTGTTTACTCACGACATTACCTTTCCCCACACAGCTGACTGTCACCGTTAACCAGCAATTACCCATAGAAATCACACGCAAAGAAGCACAATAGAACGTGTCTCCATAAACACACATCTATCCCTAGCTGCAAATAGATTGTCACTCCACTTACTACTGCGAGGAAAAGAACACCAATTATCTTGCTCACGGTATAAGATTCAGAGAACATATTTGAAAAAAAAAACTAATAGAGGTTTAAAGTCTGCTTCGGAACCAAAGGCCATATCGCTAAAGGAAATTAAATACAAGGGACTGGAAGAAGCAGTCAGAGAGGAAAGTGGCTCCATGATCTAAGTCACCTATAAAATATCATAACCTCTCATAAAAAAAACATATATATAATATTGCACTGAGCGTATATATAGGAAATCAAGATAGGGTAATAAAAGTGTTCCGCTATCAATGGAACTCAGTGTATTTACTAAGATCAACAGCACTGATCTGTCTGTAATGAGAACCAACTGGTGCTGTGACAGTGAGAGGATATCGTAGCTTTTCTTAGTCAAGGAATACTCAGGGAATGTTGTTCAACTATAGGGTGAATAATAAACCGATGTTAAATGAACACTAGACGAATACTTGTGAAATTCGCATGTGTTGAAAGTATGCTTCTGTAGGGTAAGTTATGAATTATCGGTCAGTTTCACATCTTCGGTCATATAAGAAAAAACGATATTATAATTTATTTATTTTAATTGGTACCTGCAGGTATCATGGATACCAATAAAAATAAAATAACAATTACAATATCGTTTTTTCTTATATGTCAGAAGATGTGAATCTGACTGATAATTCGTAATTTAGCCTAGCTCGTTCTACATGGTACAGGGACACACACAGACACTTGTTGCGTTAGCACCCTTTGCAATCTTCATGCCATTAGGGCTTAGAGACAGTCTGGCACAGGCAATGGAAACCTCATGAGGAATTGATCAGCAAAGAGAGCCTTAGCCAATTTACCAGATTGCCAGATTTAGCGTTAGACTCAATACGTTGCTTCATTTGGACAGAGGGGCATGACTCATCAAATTATGCTTTCGAAAAATATACAGAGAAGCAAGGGGTGCCTGTCAAAACTTCATGGATTTTATATACCAAACATAACTGAGAGCATTTAAAAATTAAATAAATGCACTGAAATTAAAATAAATTCAGCGTCATAAATTAAAAAAATAACTACAGGAGTTCCTCGCAATCTGGACATTATAAATGATTACGACTATCAAAATAAGGTTACTAAGTTTCACATCAGTACCTTCACTAATGTCAGAATTTAAAAAAAATCACTAACCTTTATGCCTAATTTAATTATATGCCAGCGGCAAACTGAAACAAACAATATAAATTATATGACTCAAACAATTGATTCTTTGATTCTTAGTAAGGAATATGATATTATCTTTTGGAGAGACGACTTACTAAATCAATGGTTATACCATAAGGAACCACTAAATCAATGGTTATACCATAAGGAACCACTAAATCAATGGTTATACCATAAGGAACCACTAAATGAATGGTTATACCATAAGGAACCACTAAATCAATGGTTATACCATAAGGAACCACTAAATCAATGGTTATACCATAAGGAACCACTAAATCAATGGTTATACCATAAGGAACCACTAAATCAATGGTTATACCATAAGGAACCACTAAATCAATGGTTATACCATAAGGAACCACTAAATCAATGGTTATACCATAAGGAACCACTAAATCAATGGTTATACCATAAGGAACCACTAAATGAATGGTTATACCATAAGGAACCACTAAATCAATGGTTATACCATAAGGAACCACTAAATCAATGGTTATACCATAAGGAACCACTAAATCAATGGTTATACCATAAGGAACCACTAAATCAATGGCTTCACCAAACAAGTGCAACCCTCCCATCAAACCATTCAACCGGATTAACCCGATCCCGCGGGGGAAAGAACCGCCGTGGGTTGCTCTCTTCGGGCAACAGGGCGGATTACGGGTGCAGGGACCAGTAGTCTATGATAGCAGTGGGACAATGGGGCACCCATCTGTCCGATGTTTGGCGAGTTAATCTACAAGAGCCACTTCAAACACAGCATATTGATTGAATGGACTTTTTAGGGAGGAGGCACCGATTCATTTGGTAGAAAGTGGAATGTGGAGTTAGCATGGAAAATAATTTAATAGTAAAAAGAAATTGAGTAAAATGTTATGAAATCAATAGAAAATGAAAACAGATTTGGCAGAATTTGAATTCGAAATATATATATATATAGATATCTTACATAAAATGCCAGTTCTAAAAATAGGTGAAAAATCAATATAAAATCAAAACGTTACAGAATTTTAATTACATTATATATAAACTCCGTGTTTTGAAAGTAGGTGAAAATCAGTAGAAAATAAAAACAAATCCCTTGTCAGAACTTTAATTCGAATTCTATAGATTTGATATAAAAATGCGCGTTTAATTTCCCAGTGTATTCTGTGGGACAGATTGCGCAAAGTGGCCATATGGCGCAGTGAAAGATGATACGCATCAATAGCGTTAACAATCGAGAGATAGATTCAAAGCGCGGAGAATATGGCTATTGAAATTGATATGCTAGATTAGGAAATAAAAATTATTGTGATAAGGAAATAACAGCACGTTTTTTTTTGAACAAAGCTCTGGAAAATGCTCATCTTGAATATATTTTTAGAGAATTAATATAAATGCAAGAATTTAAATTTAAAAATAATTTGAAATAAAAAAAATGAACTTAAAATTTGAACCAAGAAAAGAGTTGAATTGGATTTAGATATATTTTCGTTGCAGCAATTTACTGTCAATTTTAGGGGAAAGATTAAATAATAAACAAATTAATTTCAAAACACCACAGGAGTATTATTGAACTATATAAAAATGGCCGAAATGTAGAAGATTTCATATTCAACTGTTCAATTTTTCATATTATCTTTCCTATAACGGAAAAACGAACACCAAAGGTTGCCAGTAAAGTAGCCATTGCAGGGCCAAATACAGGGGACTTGCGATAGCAGACTCTATTGAAGAAGTCCCATCTAGTGTGCATAAATTAACTTACGGCAGAGAGAAAGGTAACGCCCCCAGAGATGTGTAGTAGCAGTATATTTAAGAGGCAATTGGTGTAGCGAGTGATGGATCAAATTATACACCAAATTAGACCGAGGTGAAATTAACGTCTACATTTTTAAGAGTTATAGCTCAATCAAACCTAATATGGCAACCATCCAGTGAATATGGGTACAGACTAAATTGAAAGGGAACACACATACACAATAGCACAATCTAATTGATATCGAACAAAAACACAGCATTTAAAACATCTTACAGAAACAGTACAAGAAAGAGACGAGTGTCAAACAAAAAAACACAAATGATCTATTTCCTTTGTAGACATTAAATAAATTCTTATATTTTTCAGTGATTGTAATAAATGTAAATTAGATAAAGTATTACGTGTAAAAAATATAGGAACTAACGTTGCCAAAAACTAAAAAAAATGGAATGCAAGTGAGAAAAAAGTATGATTTGGCATATGTATGTAAACAGAACATACAACTAGTATATTAGCTATAAAAAAGTATGATTGGAGTATATGTACATAAATTGAGCATATAACGATTATGTTATCTCTAACTAGTCAAGAAACTGTTATCAATAAGAGTTAAGGAATACTCACTTCAAACTAGATACAATCTGCCACTAATTATAAACTATTCAGGTGTGTTAGGTAGTTCCTTTGAAGGAATTAAAAGCGTCTTCCATGTAAGCAGCCATGAAATTACGAGTTGTGTTTTTTCACCAAATGTTTGAACATGTTCTCCCAATAAATTAGGCTATAAATGTGATCACCATTGGACTCACTAATCTATATAGAGACCTATTCACTGCAAAACCTGTATAATGTGTGACCACAGAGTTCTTTTCAACCTTAAGACTTTCGAATATAAATAGAAAAAATGATTTAAAAAAAATCTAAACAAAATATCGATAACAAAAATTTGTGATTTACATTTTCATAAAAAAAAATTTGAGAAATTTAATTAATAATTACATCCCAGCTAGCAATGTTTTAATATTACTATTATTTATGCATTTGATCTTAGGTAATGATTGCGAAAACTTCAAGAAGAATTAAAGCGTAAGAAAATGAAGCCTTCTCCCGAACCAGTGACATTTAAATACCAAACCAACAAAAAGGTACTAGACTCTCTCATTGAGGATGTCATCAAGTATGATAATTAAACACACTCACAGTATAGATAATTAATGACAACACAATCGAATGCGCTATAATAGATAGACATAAAGAACATCTCTCGAAACATTTCTCCTACGAAGCAATCTACCGGTACTTTATTCTAAAATACTCTGACGCTAAGGACGAACATACCGCGTACAGATACTAGCTAAGGTAAGGTTCAACCTGGCCAAACCAGTAGGGAATAGGTACACTCTAAAATAACCTTTATTCACCTTCAGCCGAAGAAGGTAGAAGGGATCTAATAAGCTCCTCCGTGTGACAAAGGGTTAACAGGCTAAGATTTGTGCCGCCACGAGTCTTGCATCCAAATGATCCGCGATATCAACTCCAGGCTATAAATTCAAACAAAAGTTTATGCTGAAAAATGGCATAGTTGGGAATTTGAAAACTGGGCGACCTGCTACAAATTTATTCAGTGTGTTGGACGTATCAAAGTTGTGAGATAAATACAAGGGCGTGAGAGGAATATAAAGGAAAAGCACGCTAGCATTCAACAGAAAGAAGATAATCTAAACTGAATCATCAGTTATTCTTAATTTAGAAGGTTTATTTAAGAGTATATAAACATACCTTTCTCTGAATCAGAGTTTACTACCATAGAACACACGACCATTCGGTACCTGCATTCCTAACAGTGGCACCTATGTACTAAAGGAAGCCTTTGACAGTAGTAGGTTCTATTGAGTATCGGCTAGATACAATGTCTATGGTATTTTATATTTACCACTCCAAACACCATTTTCAGCTTCTAACAATCTGTGCTAAGTAGAACACAATGCAAGACTTCCAGTGTCATCATTTAGCTACCTAACGCTACTTCACGCGGTTAAATACATTCATTATGTACTAAATACTAATAATAGAGTAAATACAGGATAATCAAGAATAAACATTATATTTACATCAAAATATTCAGTTTACTATAGTAATTCAAAGTGAAGATAAGTAGACAAAAAAGATTTAAAGTATTTTCTTTTTCATTTTCTTACATGCATTATTATTATTCTTTCATACATATTACGAATTATCATCGAACTTTTTCACAATATTGCTCTTCTTATTTATACAACAAATAAGCCAATCCAGCCATAAACCAACATTCTCATTCTTTGTGACAATATGCTTTTAAAATCATAGATCCCGAAAATAAGATAGACGGAGAGAATTAAACAGCATTGAATCGCTCTAAACCAGTGGTATATAGTATTCGATACCATTTCATTTCGTATATGATATTCTTAAGATCTAAGATTTTAAAAGCATATTGTCACAACCCTCATCAGCAGGGTTGTGACAATATGCATTTATAATCATAGATTTTATGAATATCATAGACGGAACGAAAGGAAATGGTATCGAATACTACATACCGCTGGTTTAGAACGATTCAATACCGTTTAATTCACTCCGTCTATACTATTTTCGGGATCTATGATTTTAAACGCATAGTGTCACAACCCTAATCACTAACAAAGGTTATAGTTGCTTAACTCAGCATTGCTATAAATAGTTCTTTTACTAATCCAATAGAGTACAGCGTTCGTGAGATACCAGAGACTATTTAAATGAGCTAGCCAGCCATTCAGAAGAAAGTCAGCCAGCCCCATCACTCATGTGAACAATAAAAAGTCACTGCATGAATACCCTCCAAAAAGTTGTGATACAAAACTCTACTTAATTACCTCCTTTTCTCTACGAAAAAACACACTGACGAGAAAGCCAGCCAGCCCCGCCATTCATCATAATCTGCCATGAGGACGATAAAAATCTACTTGATAGCCCAGATGAGAACTGCAGAGACGAAAAACTCCAATATCCTCTGGTTTATGGGGGTGTTAAGCTATGTAGAGTCACTCTGGAGACACACCCCCATAACCACCCCCAACTCTTGGCTACTCCAAAAAATACTGTCGTGATGCAATAAGATGGTGTATTAGATCATTTTAAGGATATAAGATATATTGTAGTGATGGCAGATTGTTCTATTTTGTACTTTTAATATAGAATGTTGATACCATTATCAAGAATAATGAACCACAGTTTAAAGAGCTACATGAAACACAGTTTAAAGAGCTACATGAAACACAGTTTAAAGAGCTACATGAACCACAGTTTAAAGAGCTACATGAACCACAGTTTAAAGAGCTACATGAACCACAGTTTAAAGAGCTACATGAACCACAGTTTGAAGAGCTACATGAACCACAGTTTAAAGAGCTACATGAACCACAGTTTAAAGAGCTACATGAACCACAGTTTAAAGAGCTACATGAACCACAGTTTAAAGAGCTACATGAACCACAGTTTAAAGAGCTACATGAACCACAGTTTGAAGAGCTACATGAACCACAGTTTAAAGAGCTACATGAACCACAGTTTAAAGAGCTACATGAACCACAGTTTGAAGAGCTACATGAACCACAGTTTAAAGAGCTACATGAACCACAGTTTGAAGAGCTACATGAACCACAGTTTGAAGAGCTACATGAACCACAGTTTGAAGAGCTACATGAACCACAGTTTAAAGAGCTACATGAACCACAGTTTGAAGAGCTACATGAACCACAGTTTAAAGAGCTACATGAACCACAGTTTAAAGAGCTACATGAACCACAGTTTGAAGAGCTACATGAACCACAGTTTAAAGAGCTACATGAACCACAGTTTGAAGAGCTACATGAACCACAGTTTAAAGAGCTACATGAACCACAGTTTAAAGAGCTACATGAACCACAGTTTGAAGAGCTACATGAACCACAGTTTAAAGAGCTACATGAACCACAGTTTAAAGAGCTACATGAACCACAGTTTGAAGAGCTACATGAACCACAGTTTGAAGAGCTACATGAACCACAGTTTAAAGAGCTACATGAACCACAGTTTGAAGAGCTACATGAACCACAGTTTGAAGAGCTACATGAACCACAGTTTGAAGAGCTACATGAACCACAGTTTAAAAAACTACATGAACCACATTTTAAAGAGCTACATGAACCACATTCTAAATAACCATATGAACATTTTAAGTAACCATATGGTCAGTCATATATCATTCACAATGTACATTGTTTTGACTCTACAATCCGTGATAAAAGTGTCCTCTAATCTGCCAAAATGCCCCATAAAATCTCTTCTCCCCACTAATATCCACCATAAAGCCCCCCATACACCAATCTCTCTTGACGGTCCAAGTACCCACTTAAAAGATGGCTTCACGAGGTCCCAACTGTGTAAATCTTAAGCTGCTCCTCAATTCGACGGTCCAAAGAGTCATCTCGGATTCGAAATGATGCGCATCTCGTGCATCTTCAGACCTTTTAAAGCACAAGATCACCCTATAAATATTCATAAATCAGTCTCATCTGCTCGTGATCCGATGCATGCGGAGACTCTTTTCTCAAAGATGATCATGGTGGAGAGATAAGGAATATATACCAATTACCATCACAATGAAGAACAGGTTTGCCAACTGTACTGTATAGGATGAGGGAGAGAATAGCCATCATTCATTGGACGTTGTCGTGAAATCAATTAGGGTGAGTTACGAATTATCAGTCAGTTCCACATCTTCGGTCATATAAGAAAAAAACGATATAAAAATTATTAGATAGCACTGTAATATTTTTTATTTGTTTTTTCTTATATGACCGAAGATGTAGTGTAGACCGATAATTCAGAACTTACCCTTTACAACGTCCTAGTGAAGAACATGTTCAAGTCCAGAGAGGAGGAATTCATCCGAAAAATGATATATTGCGTAGTTTATAAGAGATGCTCGGGTCATTCAACATTTTTCGAACGGTTAATAGTTTGATATGATATATGAATAGAAGACAAAATTAGACGTCTAAACGACCGTTGTAAAAAGAGAAGAGCAGCATATTGCATGAATTTACAATCCAATGGAATCTTGGTACCATATTAGAAAAAATAGGTAGGGTAAGTTCTTAATTATCGGTCAGTTCCACATTTTCGGACACGTAAGAAAGAAATACAATCATTATTTAACTAATTATATTCCATGATACCTGCAGGTACCATGGATATGTTGTAATTGGTATTCATGATACCTGCAGGTATGTATCATTGATACAAATGAAAATTAAATGATAATAATCATAAATTTTAATTTTTCTTACGCGACTGAAGATGTGTAACTGACCGATAATTCTTACCCTACTTCCTAAAATCTTAATAAGTAGATACGTCTCTACTATTATTCGCTTTTTGCTGATGTAAGTCTTTATGGTAGGCATTTTGCGAGTTGAAAGGAGAACAAGAGACAAGCACTCCCAAAAGCACTGTAAACACACAGCAACTTCAACAAGATGCTCAGAAACTGCATTTGTGTTTGGTGAAGTTTATGCATGGACGCCATCACCGTAGATGGCATTTATATGGTGAAACTTTGAGGAGTATTCTTTGAGGAGATTATGAGAGGAGGCCCTTTGTACGACTCATGGTCTTTCTTAGAGGGCTTAGCTTGCGATTAACATCACAATCACACTCGTAGAGACGAGGGGAGAGACACAGACACTTTTTCCCCTCACAACAAAGAGTCACCTCGACAAATAAATACCTCGTGAGAAAAAACATCTCCTTCCATGTTAAGATCTTATGTGAATCTCTAGTTTAGATCACAGTGTACACCTTTAAAAACAAAGATACAGAAGTTAAGGAAAAACAGTAAAAAAAAAAAAAAATATGCTACCAACATGATGAAAGCACACAGTTTAGATTATTCTCTAGCATATAGTTTGCATGCCAAAAAAGTGTTCAATATTGTAATAAATATTTATTAATTGAATAATGATGATATTATTGTGATCACTATTTAAATTAGTGATAGATAGCAGATATAGAGAATTCATTTTGGTCGAAAACTCAAAACAAAGTTGGTGCACATTTAAACTTTAGGTAGATGTATCATTTATTGAGCAGTCACCATATTCACTATTTTCAAAACTATCGAAACCCATCAAATATTAACGGACAATAAAAAACAAGAAAATTAAGAATACGAGAATTAATTCTTGTCAAAACAAAGTTACATAGGTTTTTAAGTTAAGAGATATCTTTTATTAAACAATCACCATATTCACTATTTTCCAAACTATCGAAAGCCATCAAACTGAGAAAATGAGAAAAAGTTCAGCCAATGCAAATTAGCAGCTTGCTATTTTTCCTCCACAAAGAATTTAAAATGACAGGATATTTGAGTAGGGAAGGACTCCCCTTTGAAGTCCTGGAGTTTCCTTTCAAGAGTTCCTACACGACTCTGTTTAGATATTTTCTTTTTAGTAATAAGTCTGTTAATGATGTAGGAAGGAATCTGTCGGGGGTTTGTTGCTGTCTCGAGGATCACCTAATAGCCACTTGTGCATTTTTGCCCCAAAAGAGGAGATTTTCTCCCCAGGGAATTATGCATGGCTCCTACATTTTCTCCTGCGGAATGCATATTAGCCCGCAAAAAAACATTTTCCTTAATAAAAAAAATATATCCTTAACATAGGGCAAGTTCTTAATTATCGGTCAGTACCACATTTTGGGACACGTAAGAAAAAAAAACGATATAATAATTATTTGTTTTTTTTGTTTTTATTGGCATCCATGATGGATAACAATAAAAAAACAAAAAATAAAAAATTATTATTATATCGCTTTTTCTCACGTGTCCGAAAATGTGGAACTGAGCGATAATTAAGAACTCACCCTACAAGATATTTTTAGCGTAAGTGCTGCATTATTTCAGGTATTTAAAAAGTTCGCAATATTGTACTGAAAAACGATAAACTGCACCGTACATTTTCTAAGGAAATTGAATAAGCAAGTATTCATTACGCCTACAGTTATTAAAAAACGTGTTTGAAAGATCAAAAGGTTCAATTGGTAATTATACTTAACTAGATGCATATACAGAATAGCACAAAATGATTTAAAAGATCAAATGAAGAGAATACATTATCTTTATATGGAATAGCCATTAAAAAGAGTATTAAAAAATGATCGATAGCACTAATTCATTTTGCTTCAGTCAATCAGGAAGGATGAAATTCAATGAACAGGCGAATTAGACGATGTGAATAGATGCACTATCACATTTCAATTGTACATTACGCTAATTCAGAGCAACTTTAGAGGCTTCATTAAATAGCATATCCAATTACTCATTGTTCTAGTATCTTACTCCTTCTGGGGTACTGACACTCAAATAATTACTAAAACTAGGGAAAGTTAAGAGTTATCGGGTAGTTACACATTATCGGAAACATAATTTATTAAAATTTCATTTTATTGGTATCCATATGAAAAAATATGCAAATTTTATATTAATTGGTATCCATGATACCTACAGGTTGGATACAAATACAAATAAAATTAATGTTTGTTTTTTCACGTGACCGAAAATGCGTAACTGCTCAATAATTCGAAACATACCCCTCTGAAAAATATTGTGAATCGCACAAAACAAGTGGAAGATTCTTCTCTGCTGTTTCGTTACCTTTGTGACTGGTGGTAGTTGGCAGGGTTAATTAATTATTCATGCAAGAAGACGTCATGAGGGGAGTTTTTATTATGGTAGAACACAAGAATGGAGGGATGTAGAGCAATTAGAACTGAATCTACGCTCTGCATTATGAAACACAATGACTGAACAAACGATAGCAGAAACAATACAGTCAGACTTCTATTGATTCGCCAGATCTGCCAAATACATTCATGAGACCTATTGAGCTGATTTATAAACCATTCTTCAATTTAGAAAAAAACATTTTTCAACATAAGGAAGCAAACGAGTTCAAATATGATATTCTAATACTGTATATCATAATAATAATTTCTCCGTTGAAAGCGTAAGACTAAATCAAGCCAAACCTTCAAATCGAGGTGATCGAGATGCATCCAAACACTATTTTTCCGGGTTTCATGAATTTTTGCTTAGGAAGTTAGCAGTTTGGGAGTATTTTGCTGGAGCGAATTAGCAGTTCTTCATGTGGTGGAGCGAGAGCTTTACACTCCAGTAAGTCTAAATGGCAATCTAGGCTCAAACGATGTGCACTTGCACAGGAGTACAGAAATGTAGTGAGTCACTGTACCAACAGACAAAGAGTAAGTTACGAATTATCGGTCAGTTTCACATCGTAAGAAAAAACTATAATTGATTATTTAAATTAAATTATTATTGGTATCTATAAAACCTGCAGATATCATGGATACCAATTAAAATTAAATAAATTATTATATCGATTTTCGTATGTGACAGAAGATGTAAAACCGACCGATAATTCGCAACATACCCTATTGGATGACCGATTAGTTAATTGAACTAGTACTAGTGAGTAGACTAGTACTAGTTTAGCAAGATTAACTTATTGTTACAATATATGTAATCACAAAATAAATAATTGGATTACTGAAATAGTGTAATACATAAGACCTAACTAAGTACACACGCGACTTTAATGAAAAATAATATTAAAGCACGATCAAACAAACCTTCTACACACGTGATCTACTAAAATGAATACCACGATAAAGTGATCCTCATGTTGCGATCTACTGATCATGCACTGATCTATTTACCTCACTGATCATTCTAAAGAAGAAACAACTGGTAGAACCTACCTCCAAAGTTACAAAGAATACAAAAAGCACAAAGCGGCGAAACTCCATTGGTTGTAAATCAGTGATGTTTTCACAGCCAAATATATTTGATAAACTGGCAGCGTTCGATTGCTTTTCGCAGCCTAAATCAATCTGGTGAAAAAAGAGACACTCTCTGGAGAACAGAGAGGAAAAAAGAACTAGCTACAGTTTGATGTCAGGCAATTTGCCGTGAGAACATTTATTGGGGCAGACGACGCACAGTGACGGCAATCGGGACACAACAGCCAATTCCAGTTAGAAATGAACTAATTGTTATTATAACTAACATTTACAAGCTACTCCCTACAAGGTAATTATTACTGATAATCTTGCTCATCAAACAGAGATCTATTTACTGCTTCAATAGAGATATATTTAATCCTTTCAATTAAGAAAGGAAAGTAATCCGTTCAGTAGATTATCTAATTGAAGCACCAGTGGGGCTTATTTAACTTGAGAAGCATCATTTCAATTTTTGGATACTATAATCAACATATTCAATATAAAAAACTATATAATAATAAAAATTGAAAAATTATACCGTGTTTTCTTATTTGTCAAACCGACAAATAATTCGTAACTTGGCAGACCAAAATCATACATTTTCAAAATCTGTCATAATTTGAAGACTGAGAAAGGTTTTGTCGCCTAAAAAATGGGACTAAGAAGGGATACAGTGTTAGTTTTAGAGATTGTGTTCTTGACTTGATGGGGATTAGAGATTAGGGAAAGAATGGACAGGGAGAGATTAGGGACTCAGTGTCACCAATTGACACCTCAGGTGGTAATAGCTCACTAAAATATCAGGAGATTATACCACTTACAGAGGAAAAGGGAAATTAAGTGAAGAGCTAATATTCGAAATACTCTGTCGAATTCATTTAAAAAGTAAAATATAAATAAAAAATAATTCTAAAGAGATTTCGAAAAGGCAGACACGCATATTGTTATCAACCAAAGAAATATGAGAATTAATATTTCCATCGTAACAATTTAATTATAATGACATCACGAAATGAATTAATAATATTTACCTAACTAAAGGATTCAGAACTAGGGTAAAATACGAATTATCGGTCAGTTTCACATCTTCGGTCATATAAGAAAAAACAATATTATATTTTTTATTATATTTTTATTTTAATTGGTATCCATGATACCTGCAGGTATCATGGATACCAATTCATCAGAATATAATTCAACAGGAATGACCATATAGAAAATAATGCGTCATTCAGGTATTTCTACAGGAATGACCATATTGAGTGATTGTGTCATCTAGTGACCCATTGCTGACACATTGTGTCATATCCATGGCTGTCATGAGCTTATCCTGACACAGTGCGATAAGGCAGAGGACAAACAGAGATAATACCGAGGAATTAAGAGGAGAGGCAGCTGTCACCGGAACTAATTATCATACTAGTAAGTTAGTCAAGAAAGTGCATATAAGTTGAAAGTACATATTAAAATAAATGCACATATAAAACATGCATATCAATATAAAGTGTATGCTGCATCAATAAGATAATAGGACACAGAAAGAATTCTACATATTTAATCTTTTACACATAATAATTCAAGTTAGAAAATGTCCAAGATTTCACAATTTACCATAAATGTTCAAATCTTCCTCTATCTACATTGTTCTCAATTAAATAGGAAATAAACCTCTAAATTAATAAATAAAATTTTGAACCACTGGCATCTAAAAAGATGATTATTACATTTCAATGCTAAGATTCCTCCTTTCAATGTGATTGAAATTGCTTAATTAACTTTAATTTTTTTTAATGGAAAAAAAGAATTGCGGAGACAATAGGGAGTTACGCAATGGCACAGCATTAGCGCTGACGCAGCGTGCTGGCGATATAGTCAGTGTGTATTCCATCGACAAGGGGGGGGATGTTGAGCAAACCCCCCCCCCCCCTTTCAATTCCAGGAATAGAGTTCATTGGCGGAACTAAGGTGCGTAATTGTGTTGGAATAGCGAGAAAAAAGATAACAGAGACGTGAGTGAGAAACAAACTGAATTGAAACCAGGTAAATACAAATTTTAAATACATCAAAAATTGTTTACAATGTACATCAAAAATGAAAATACATCAAAATATAAGCATACATCAAAAAACAGGCAAAAAATAACCCAAAAATAGTCTAAAAATACACATAGGGTAAGTTACAAATTATCGGTCAGTAATTCATCTTCGGTCATATAAGAAAAACGATATAAAAATAATCATTAGATAGCACTGTGTAGTAATAATAATAATAAATTTTATGTTGTTTTTTCTTATATGAACGAAGATGTAGTGCTGACCGATAATTCGTAACTCATCATTCATCAAAATTAATCACAATATTCATGTATCAAAAAGTGTCAAAGTGAAGATATATACTCATTTTCTTACAACGAATAAAGTTCAACTAAAAATATATTGAGACAATAGGAGTCTATATCTTTAAAGATATATAATAAATAGTCAGTCATATTTTATATAGAGTATATATTCATTAGTTTTCTCTTTAAAAGACTGCATGTAAATATACAAACAAATGAGACCAGCTGCACTATAGTATTAAAATAAATTGCAACATTATTACCAGAAGCACTTAAATATGTACACTATAACAGAAAAATATAATTCGAAAAATAAACAAAAATGAAATGTTATATAAAAAGATTTCTTGATACAAATTTCCCATTAAATAGGCATTAAAACCTTCGCAGACTGCTGAAAGTTATATTTTAGTGGGCAATTATATATTTCTAATGTTATTTAAGTTCCTTCAATTGGTTGGATAAAAAATGAAGCAGAAAATGAACTTCTTCCTGAGCTCATATTACAATAATTATTATATATTAAAAGTAATTTCGAACAAACTGAATATTCTTTCTATAAGGTCAGCTTCAATTTGATTGAAACAAACAAGAAAAAATAAAATACGTGATTGAATTAATCCAGGAGAAACAAAAAGCAATGAATAAAATAGCGTGATTGAAATGAAGCACGCAATACCTATAGAAATTTAATATAATTAACAGAAAATACATTAGCTGGTACTCATGGATATAATGAATGAAGTATAGAGAATCTAATAAAAATATATATAAATATCATAGCATGTTTTCTTGTAGAAATAACATATGAAAAAAGAACGGAAGTATGAGGGAGTTGGTATGAAATAGTTCTAAAAGAAATTAAACTTGCCAAATAGATCAGGCACTAATAGAACGCATACCGTCATCTCCGCTATATTTTTTGTTCATTTCTACCTTTTCGTGACCTTGACCTTTGACCCGATCGTTTCCAAAATCAGGCAATTCGGTTGAATACTATTGTAGTTTTGCGAATAAGATTAGTAATACAAATAAATAAATTTTACAAATGAATAGAACATAACCTTCCGCAATATTGCGATGAAATATTTCATTTCTGACCAGTAACTTCTGCTGCGGCGATTAGCAAGCAGTGCCATTGATGACACAAGAGGCAGCAAGGCGTGCAAACCCCCACCACATCCCAATTCATTGTGAATTTGTTACACCGCTACAAAAGGAAGATTTGGATTCAATTTTACAGCGGAGTGCTACGGACCAAAAAATAAGTTCTGAGAAAAGTAAACAAATTGGATTAGGAGGTAACTCAGTAGAATGGTACATATGTGAGGCGAGGGAGAATTGGGATGGGGAGTAATTCAGTCTCTAGTCCTGAGAAGGTGAGTGTAGTTACTCAGTCTGATATTACAGTCTCTGTACACTCTAGTCCTGAGAAGGTGAGTGTAGTTACTCAGTCTGATATTACAGTCTCTGTACACTCTAGTCCTGAGAAGGTGAGTACAGTTACTCAGTCTGATATTACAGTCTCTGTACACCCTAGTCCTGAGAAGGTGAGTACAGTTACTCAGTCTGATATTACAGTCTCTGTACACTCTAGTCCTGAGAAGGTGAGTACAGTTACTCAGTCTGATATTACAGTCTCTGTACACTCTAGTCCTGAGAAGGTGAGTACAGTTACTCAGTCTGATATTACAGTATCTGTACACTCTAGTCCTGAGAAGGTGAGTACAGTTACTCAGTCTGATATTACAGTCTCTGTACACTCTAGTCCTGAGAAGGTGAGTACAGTTACTCAGTCTGATATTACAGTCTCTGTACACCCTAGTCCTGAGAAGGTGAGTACAGTTACTCAGTCTGATATTACAGTCTCTGTACACTCTAGTCCTGAGAAGGTGAGTACAGTTACTCAGTCTGATATTACAGTCTCTGTACACTCTAGTCCTGAGAAGGTGAGTACAGTTACTCAGTCTGATATTACAGTCTCTGTACACTCTAGTCCTGAGAAGGTGAGTACAGTTACTCAGTCTGATATTACAGTCTCTGTACACTCTAGTCCTGAGAAGGTGAGTACAGTTACTCAGTCTGATATTACAGTCTCTGTACACTCTAGTCCTGAGAAGGTGAGTACAGTTACTCAGTCTGATATTACAGTCTCTGTACACTCTAGTCCTGAGAAGGTGAGTACAGTTACTCAGTCTGATATTACAGTCTCTGTACACTCTAGTCCTGAGAAGGTGAGTACAGTTACTCAGTCTGATATTACAGTCTCTGTACACTCTAGTCCTGAGAAGGTGAGTACAGTTACTCAGTCTGATATTACAGTCTCTGTACACTCTAGTCCTGAGAAGGTGAGTACAGTTACTCAGTCTGATATTACAGTCTCTGTACACTCTAGTCCTGAGAAGGTGAGTACAGTTACTCAGTCTGATATTACAGTCTCTGTACACTCTAGTCCTGAGAAGGTGAGTACAGTTACTCAGTCTGATATTACAGTCTCTGTACACTCTAGTCCTGAGAAGGTGAGTACAGTTACTCAGTCTGATATTACAGTCTCTGTACACCCTAGTCCTGAGAAGGTGAGTACAGTTACTCAGTCTGATATTACAGTCTCTGTACACCCTTTCCCTACCTCATTGTTTACATATTTCCAGCCCATTCTAGTGATGAAAATAATTATTGTGTAGAGAAATAACAAAAATGAGAGTTGGAATGACTCCACAAGTTAGTCAATTCAGGTCAAGGAACTGTCTTTAGTGAATCAACATACTGTGCATTTATTATATCAATTAATTAATTCAACTTCACAGACCAGAGGTACAATAATAGATGTTTTACACAAAAAATGTGTTTGTTGTATTTCATGAATGGTCAGCAGCCGACATTTTCACATCAACTATTTTTTAAAGTTGGATGTACAGCAGTCTTCATAAATTGTATGGAGAATATTAAATGGAAATTTCACTTTTTATTGGGAACAAGACTAAACGGGCTAGTAATTAGAATATGTCCAGTCAAGGAAAACTAATTCACATTTACAACAAAAAAACTTTATAAATTTTAATGCCTGTACATATTATTAAATTTAAATTTGTAACAAAAAAATGAAATTAGAAGACAGTGATATGTTAAATTTTCTCTAATAGTACATCATCGCAGTGTCATTTTTCTTTTATAGTGCATTAAAAAATAAACCCACTTCCATTCTCTCTATAGTCTATAAATTAATTGTAAAACACCGATACTGTTGATAGCATGTTAGTTTCACCAAGAATACATGACTGCACCTAATAGACATAGAAATTAGTTAACTCACGTCAGTTAGTGAATTAATAGGCGCGCTTTTTTAATCTCTATTACAATAGAATGAATCTCTCGATTACTAAACCATGAATGTAGGTTGAGGTAATTAGGGATAAGCCTACAGAAATAAAAAAAAAACACTGCATGGTAAAGGCAATTAAATTACAGGTGACTATTTAGTATTAGTGAAATTGTGGAAATGAGTAAATAGTCACTATTGAACATTCAGAAAATGAGTAAATAGTCACTATTGAACATTCAGAAAATGAGTAAATAGTCACTATTGAACATTCAGAAAATGAGTAAATAGTCACTATTGAACATTCAGAAAATGAGTAAATAGTCACTATTGAACATTTAAAAAATGAGTAAATAGTCACTATTGAACATTCAGAAAATGAGTAAATAGTCACTATTGAACATTCAGAAAATGAGTAAATAGTCACTATTGAACATTTAAAAAACAGTCGAGGTGTCTTTCCATTGAACAAAATTATAAAATGGTTAACTAATTAATATTGTAATTGTGGTACTCACCTTGATCAAGTAGCCATCCCTAGTGCCCAGAAAGAGCACCGTGTGGGCCCCAGTGGTCGTAGACTGGATGGCTGACATTGACCGCTCATCGTACTCGAGAGCGGCGTTTGCCCGCGCGGGCGAAGTGCCTGATATTTTCAGGGCAACTTCGCAGAAATTGTAAATATTTCCAGTGCTCTGAAAAAAATGAGAAATAAATATTAATACACATAATTCTTACGGTTAAAAAAATGAAAGACTACATTAAATAATGTAAAAATATTTGAAAAATCATCTATAAATGATCAAATACAAGTAAACTTATTCTGAAAAAATAATAAAATATCAATGTACATAACTTTTTACGACTATTAAAAAAATTAATAAAGACTAAATTGAATAATTTAATTAAAAACTTTGAAGAGTCACTATCCAGAAATGATTAAATAGAACAATGAACAAAAAAATATATAAAATCCGTTAAAAGAAATCCAATAAAAATAACAACTGTTGACACTTAGGTAAAAAGAGTACAGATTAGACGGTTATTAGAATAATGTGCCACTACATTGAAACAGAGAGCATTTAACAGAGTTATTAGAGACAGTTTCTTCTTGAATGTCTCAATAAACCAGCGAAATGACACCAAATTCACACCAATAAAATATTACAATGGTTATCATTTGTTATAATTGAACTGAAGAAAGCAAAGTGGTGATGAGGGAAATGGAGAGGTAATTAAAAAGAAGTGATAACTGTAATCAGTGACTTGAAGTGCATTGCAGTGACTTGAAGTGCACTGCAGTGACTTGAAGTGCACTGCAGTGACTTGAAGTGCATTGCAGTGACTTGAAATGCACTGCAGTGACTTGAAGTGCATTGCAGTGACTTGAAGTGCATTGCAGTGACTTGAAATGCACTGCAGTGACTTGAAATGCACTGCAGTGACTTGAAATGCACTGCAGTGACTTGAAATGCACTGCAGTGACTTGAAATGCACTGCAGTGACTTGAAATGCACTGCAGTGACTTGAAATGCACTGCAGTGACTTGAAATGCACTGCAGTGACTTGAAGTGCACTGCAGTGACTTGAAGTGCACTGCAGTGACTTGAAGTGCACTGCAGTGACTTGAAGTGCACTGCAGTGACTTGAAGTGCATTGCAGTGACTTGAAGTGCATTGCAGTGACTTGAAATGCACTGCAGTGACTTGAAATGCACTGCAGTGACTTGAAATGCACTGCAGTGACTTGAAATGCACTGCAGTGACTTGAAATGCACTGCAGTGACTTGAAATGCACTGCAGTGACTTGAAATGCACTGCAGTGACTTGAAATGCACTGCAGTGACTTGAAATGCACTGCAGTGACTTGAAATGCACTGCAGTGACTTGAAATGCACTGCAGTGACTTGAAGTGCACTGCAGTGACTTGAAGTGCACTGCAGTGACTTGAAGTGCACTGCAGTGACTTGAAGTGCACTGCAGTGACTTGAAGTGCACTGCAGTGACTTGAAGTGCATTGCAGTGACTTGAAGTGCATTGCAGTGACTTGAAATGCACTGCAGTGACTTGAAATGCACTGCAGTGACTTGAAATGCACTGCAGTGACTTGAAATGCACTGCAGTGACTTGAAATGCACTGCAGTGACTTGAAATGCACTGCAGTGACTTGAAATGCACTGCAGTGACTTGAAATGCACTGCAGTGACTTGAAATGCACTGCAGTGACTTGAAATGCATTGCAGTGACTTGAAGTGCACTGCAGTGACTTGAAGTGCACTGCAGTGACTTGAAGTGCACTGCAGTGACTTGAAGTGCACTGCAGTGACTTGAAGTGCACTGCAGTGACTTGAAGTGCACTGCAGTGACTTGAAGTGCACTGCAGTGACTTGAAATGTCACAGCAAATATATTAAGTTAATAAACTAGTCAATTGTCACCAAATTGAAACTGAGTACTGTAGAAGGAATGTACTGCCTTGGAGGTAATACAACTGGAGTATTATACAGTACACTGACAGTACATATATATCAAATTTACAGTACATATCCAATATGCTGCCAGCACAATTATTACACTGACAGCATAATGCATTGCTGGCAGTGTAATGTATATGCTGGCAGTGTAATGTATATGCTGGCAGTGTAATGTATATGCTGGCAGTGTAATGTATATGCTGGCAGTGTAATGTATATGCATTGCACTACCAGCACAATTATTACATTGACAGCATAATGCATTGCTGACAGCATAATGCATTGCTGACAGCATGATGCATTGCTGACAGCATAATGCATTGCTGACAGCATAATGCATTGCTGACAGCATAATGCATTGCTGACAGCATAATGCATTGCTGACAGCATAATGCATTGCTGACAGCATAATGCATTGCTGACAGCATAATGCATATGCTGGCAGTGTTCCCCTGACTGCAGTGCCATTACTGTTGCCGGAAATCACTCATTTCACCTTCCCTTACATCTAAAACAATAAAAACGCACTAATGCTTGACTTGGAGCGTCAGTGCGTATGTACGTGTAGCAACACAGAGCTAAATTAGAATTATTTTGCTTTAGTAGGGGTGCAACGTCTGCTTTAACCACTCGGGGTCATAGCTAAGCAAAATGGCCCCATGAGTTAGTTACCTGAAGATGCTCGTGGTTGCAGAAAAGTTACTGAGTGAATGCAGTCACTAATGAATTTGACGAAAAGGGACACAAACAACAGTGTCTGCAGTCACGGATGGAAGAGGAAGAGGAAAATGAAGAGGTGATAGCAAACGAAGCAATATACACTATCTCGTAGTTTGAGTGCTAATCTCAAAAATGCCAAAATATTTTTTTTGAGTATCTATAAAAAGTGAGTAATTAAAATTCCCTAGATATTTAGTACACCATTCAATGGGAGCATTACAAGGCATTTCACAACAGGTTCTAAATCAGTTCTCGTCATACGAGTTCTTAATTGCGATCAGGTGGAAAGACTCGTTAGACAGGCAGGTACATATGAAATGGAAAAGCTTTTCAAAAAGCTGTGGGGGCCTTTATCAGAAACACACCAGCAATTAACACAGGCCATAAAGTAGATCATTATAATCCTCTGGATAGTAATTAAATTAACATTTTTTGGAATAGAGTAATGAAAAATTAATTGGGTAAAAATGTCTTAAATAATGAAGATATATATTATGAATCTTTTTTAATCATGTTTTGTACTAATGCATCGTCGAAAGAAAAGAAATTATTTCAATATAATAGAGATTTAAATAATCATGTTTTTAATACTTCAATGTTCTTTTTTCAAAAAAAAAATAAATAACATCAATTCTAACAAGATAAAAAATTATTAAAAGATACTTATTATCCATGGAATAAATTACCAATTTAGGTACTTTCATGCAAGGTTTTCCTAAACCTAATAAATAACAGTAACTCTTGACTGTATTATGAAAGATACTTATGATCAATGCAATAAAATACCAATATTTAGATACTTCGCCATGGTAAAGTTACTGGTGTAGCATCTATTTGCCATGTGATCCCATGTAACAAGGCATAAAATGCGTGTCTCAGAGGCATGCACGCCACATGGCATAGACACTTACTGCATTTCGAAGGCAAATAAAAACCTGTTAGTGTGAACACTCGAAAAGGAGAATTCCTGAGGACAGTATTTGTAAATACTACAGGATTTATAATATAGAACATTGAGAAGAAAAAGTGTCAAAAGATGTTATTATAGGGTTTAGATGTTGCGCGCAATTTGCCGATTTGCACAATCTCAAGAATGCGCTACGTATTTTTAAACACTTTTAACCCTCTAGTGCCGAGCGTGTGTTAATACCTTCATATTATTTATTATGAAATAGAATACTAACTAGCAACTAATATATGTGTATCGGAGGCCTGCCGCCCCCTGAACCCCCTTGCCAGGTCATTAAACAATCATGAAGTGTGCAGTACAACAAACTAGCGGATAGAACAAACTACTCCGCACAATATTGGCCATTGGAGCGGAATATATACATAATAATATCTTTATATAACACTGACGAGCTTACATACCAGATATCAATCAAATGACCTACCGATCACTATCAATACTCACTATCACTCTATGTCAATAAGTGACTATCTCTAGGAGTCACTATCAATAGTACCTATCACTATATGTCAATAAGTCACTATAGCACCTATCACTATACGACACTATCAATAGTGCCTATCACCCAGTCATTTTTATCAATCAAACGCTTCTAGAAGAATGTAAGCAATGCCACCCACACAAAACATAGGCCACATCATTATAAAAAAGGGGGAAGATTTCAATTCTGTACGAGTGATTTTAATGATTGCGTTTTGAATGGAAAAAATAGATAATAAAACTGTACTATTAAATACTGGAGAAATAGTAAAACTGAACTATTAAACAATAGATATTCATAAAACTGTAATTGATAGGGAGTTTGTGAATAGGAATTATAATTAGGTCACTGTAATTGGTAGAAATCGAAAAAGACACTATGAACATGAGGGAACATGACACTCAAAGAACAAGAGGGAACATGACACTGCTGAACATGACAGCAGTCATAACAGTAATCTCAAGTCAAATAACA
This sequence comes from Caprella mutica, assembly GCA_947561585.1. Classification (NCBI taxonomy): domain Eukaryota; kingdom Metazoa; phylum Arthropoda; class Malacostraca; order Amphipoda; family Caprellidae; genus Caprella; species Caprella mutica. The sequence continues at coordinate 231,531 of CANNZV010001112.1, read as the reverse complement.
GACATCACTATCTCTGTTATCAACAGCACAGGGACTGTTTCATCACCAACAGTAAACAGAAGAAAAGATATGGAACAGAAGATGGTAACAAATAGTAACTGTTAGTCTGCGAAACATAATGGAAACTAAATTAGAATTTAAGAGAAATTAACAAAAAAAAAACAATGAAACATTCTATAGGAAAAGGAAAAAAATTATCTTTTCTCACTCTCCTCCACCTCCCTCACTCTCCTCCACCTCCCTCACTCTCCTCCACCTCCCTCACTCTCCTCCACCTCCCTCACTCTCCTCCACCTCCCTCACTCTCCTCCACCTCCCTCACTCTCCTCCACCTCCCTCACTCTCCTCCACCTCCCTCACTCTTCTCCACCTCCCTCACTCTTCTCCACCTCCCTCACTCTCCTCCACCTCCCTCACTCTCCTCCACCTCCCTCACTCTCCTCCACCTCCCTCACTCTCCTCCACCTCCCTCACTCTCCTCCACCTCCCTCACTCTCCTCCACCTCCCTCACTCTCCTCCACCTCCCTCACTCTCCTCCACCTCCCTCACTCTCCTCCACCTCCCTCACTCTCCTCCACCTCCCTCACTCTCCTCCACCTCCCTCACTCTCCTCCACCTCCCTCACTCTCCTCCACTTTCTCGTATGTTTCTAGCAGGCAGATCTTGAGATAAAAATACCAGTGTCCGGTTACAATAGGTCTAAAATAGGCCTAACGCACCACAATATCTCTAGCCTGTCTGCATAGCTAACAAAAAACACATCACTCTATATACCATGAATACAAAATGATATAGCATTACAACATTAGAAAATACCCCAAAGCTATTTACTGCAAGCTCTTTATTCAATTGATAATTACAAGCACTTTATTCAAATAAAGTTATACATTGCATAATAGCACTTTATTTCAATTAAATTAGTCACTAGATTAAAGCTCTTCATTATAATAGCAGTTGAATATAATTATCAATAACAATTCCAAAAATGAGGAAAAGTTAGGACTCTGAATAAGTTAAATGATTACAATTTGCCATAACTATTCTGCAAAGTTGAGCCAGTAGGAGTAGTGACAGTACTATAGCAGTTAGGACAGTAGATAGAATAGTGTGCTTAATGCTATAGTGTACATGAAGTGACTTGCATTGAGTTATTAAGTTGCACATCTCATTACTAGTCATACTGAGTGTAATGACAGACACGGTGAGCTGAAATGATATGAAATACGCACACTCAACACGCTACGGTAGTTATGAAACGAGAGAGGAAAGGGAGAATGGGAAGAGAAAGAGGGAATGGCAAGAAAGGAGATAAAGAGGAGAAAGAGAAGAAAGAAGAGTAGGGTGAATTACGAATTATCGGTCAGTTTCCCATCTTCGGTCATATAAGAAAAAAGAAAAAACAATATTATAATTGTTATATTTTTTTATAGGTATCCACGGTACCTGCAGGTATCATGGATACCAATAAAAAAAAACAATTAAAATATTGTTTTTTCTTATATGACTGAAGATGTGAAACTGACCGATAATTCGTAATTCACCCTAGTAACAAGAAAGGATAGAATAGACAATAAAGAGAAGAAGCAAGTAAGAGAATACCTTTAGCTGCAGCAAGCAATATATACAATAATTAGAATAATGCATTGCTATGCTCAGCAAGCTGTCAGTTCACTATTTCAATACCCCTCCTTTCCATAGCAATGCTCTCTTATTTCAGTTCCACCTCGAAAGCCACAGACAACATCATTAATATTAGTAAATTAAACGTCTGGAGAATCATAGAGAATCTGTGCACTATCTTACACTGTTCGAAGCTTTAAGTGAATTATTGTGGGTGCATTCTTTTGATGTGCTGTTTAACCACTGGGCATTAGTGCACTGTGCAAATTATTGAGGCACTTTAAGGTGCAAGTGCAGCCGCCACACGCCAGTTAGATGTCAGGCGCTAATAAAAGAGAACACAGCGTGAAATATTGGTCAGGGGGTACTAACTTATCACTGAGTTATTAATTCGGATTAGTAGTCTGCTGAGAAATGAGTGAAGGGGTAGAAAGAGGTGAGTGAAGGGGTAGAAAGAGGTGAGTGAAGGGGTAGAGAGAGGTGAGTGAAGGGGTAGAGAGAGGTGAGTGAAGGGGTAGAGAGAGGACTCAGTGAAGGGATTAGTGAGTGAAGAGTGTGAGTGAAGGAGAGTTGAAAGGCGTAATTCCAAACAATAAACTATTCATTCTTTTCATAGGCGATAAATTAACGTCAAGTAGTGAACCAAAACAAAAGACCATATCGCTGACATCAAAAGAAATTAAATAGAATGAACAAACTTCCTACCTGCATTTGGAGACAATGCATAAAAGCAACTCCCTAAAGCCTAAACAGTCATTTAATATATATTGCGACAAAATAAATTATTATATTTAGTTACCAAACATAAAGACAAGACCGTTATATCTATATACTTATTCTGTCTATTTTGATTATAATTTATTTCTATTCAAAACTCACCCCAGCATCCGGGCACTTGCCATCCTGAATCAATCCGGACACGTACTCCATGTTTCTGTAGTGCATGGAGCCATTGAAACACATGTGGATGTTCTCGTTGAATTTGGCCTCTATATACTTCATGGAATAGACGCACACAGCTGCGCCATCTACCGCCTCAGCCGTGTGATCACGTGATGGCGCAAACGTCGCGACGAGAATTGGATCACCCGCGAAAATTCCCATGGAAGCGGCGAGCTCAGCTCCAGCCGATACGAGTTTAGCGTCTTGCACCAAGTTGTAAGAGCCATGTCTACCCTGGCAAGAAAGAGTGATTTCGGTGTAAGATTCGTAGTTGGCATCCGTGATGCAAGATCTGGCCAAGCGGGAGATGTATCCAGTCTCGTCTTGTCCGGGTAGATGTGATTTCTTCTGGACGGTTACGAAGTACGCGTAGTCGGAAGCGTTGAACCCGTACACGTAACGAACTAAGAAATGGTCTCTGTACTTCACATCTATCCTCAAAAGACTTTGTTTCGAAAAGGTGTACTCTGCAAAATCAAGATCGTAGAGATTCCTCGTGGACACGGCTGGGACATCATTACGATAGTCCCCCACTCGTGTAAATGTCGTGCCAACATACAGGGCTTCGGAGCCACCCCAGGAGTTGTACCTTTCTGGTCCGACGAAAGCATACGTGGATGAATCGGGATCATTGGCTGCAACAGCTCTGGGTATGTACTCTGGAGTCAGAGAAATATTAGCAGTCCTGAACTTATGGCAAGCTCCTTGAGACACAGAGCCACACATGATCAGAGTGTTAGCTCCTGAATCCAGTACCAGAACTTTATTGATGTTGTTCGAAAGACTCTGTCTGATGGTATTATCCGATCCACAACCAGAGGCATGGCACCTGGCAGAATCGAACCTAGGCCCCGTCTCAACAACAGTACTCACTTCCAAGCTTTCTGAATTGAGTTCGTAAAGCCTATTGGTACCACCGACATACAGGACATCTGTGCCGAGGTTATAGACTTGATGTTGTAGACCTATACTAGCATTGCCAGTGCTGAAAACGGCCTCTATACTACTCAGATTTTCTTCAGAGCTACCACCATTGGTTTCAGAGGCTCTGTTGCCTCTATGCGGAAGATGGTGACTTGATTTGTGACTATGGACACCACTCCAACTTAACAAAACGACTAGAATTAAGGCTAATAGTGTGTGAGAAAATTTGTTAGATTTAAAAAGAGGCGTGGAAGAGGGTAATCTTCGTTTCATCCGAGAACTGCACGGGTAATTTGTTGTTCCTATCTCATGTGACTCGGAAGAAGTTCTAGTATCTAAAATGTGTGGGGTAAGGCGACTTATCAAGTCTTCATCTAAATCTAAGGAATGCGGTTGGGATTCCTCTCTAGACTTTGCTTTTCTGTGTCTCTTCGTTTTTCGCCGATTGAAGTTCATAGCTAGGTAGTTGATAGGGGTGGAAGGTGCAGAAGAACATTCCATTTTCTCGGCTATTTTTCCAAGATAGAATGAGAACTAAAGCTCCATCTGAACAGGATCAAAAACAGTCCTATCTTCATTGCACCACTCTGAAAAGATAAAAAAAACGTTTTAAAATGAGATATCGCAGGTTAAGTTACAAATTATCGGTCGTTTTCACATCTTTGGTCCGATTGGAAAAATCGATATAATAATCATTATTTTTATTTTAATTGGTAACAAAGATACCTGAAGGTATCATGGATACCAATTAAAATAAAATGATTATTATATCGTTCTAATCATATTAATATGATATCAAATATTAGTTAATACAAAAATCTTTTAATATCAATACAAACAAGACATTTCTTCTAATTAATTAATAGGATTCAGCCTACCTACTTCTCTTGCTAATAATCAATACAGGGTTTGTGTATATTAACGCCTCTAACCTTCAACCATAATGATGAAAGAAAGTACGTAATTATCGAAATAAGAAACACTCAAGTAACTAACTATAGCAATAACACATCAACTCCATCAAGAAACAACAAAAACTCGAGGAAACTTAGTGCGTAAAAATTGATGCGAGTATCGCGGCAAGTTGCAGAGATTTCAGCCGCCAGGAGTTGTTTATCAACGCCACTCCATTTACACTCTCTACAAAACAACAAAAGATCCAGTTTCTCAGAAAAATACTCTTCTGTTATCAAGAAAAACAAAGGAAAGATCACAGCCTTTATCACATTTTTAAAAAACTTCCCTAATCAATTAATTTAATTTAAGAAAGGTAACCAATATCCATGAGGAAAAGTTAGGTGCCTTTGAAAAACGTCTTTAGAACTAACAAGTTAAAAGAACAATAAGTACAATAATAGCACAGAACTCAAAGTTAGCTCACAGGACAAATCTTAGACCATAAATTACGTCCAAGGGAACTTTGTGTGCGAGAACAAAAAGGACATTCGAGAATGGAGTTCTAGTTCCGCCTGGTACTCGTACGTTGTACCTGGTCAGGTGAACCAGCAAGGCACTGTACACTGGTTATAGGTGGGACACTAGGATCTTAAGGACTTAGGTAACTTCTAAACTACACAGCTGCTCATTCAACCTAAACGGCCATTATTAGTACAGGAAAAATAATACAGCTAGCTAGAAAATAATGTTTAGCAAAAACAGGCATTATAAGTTTCTAAAAAGGATTACCCAACAAATCTGAATGAATTAATCAATTAAATATTAGATTTTAACATACATTCCATTCAACCTAAACGTTGATTATTTTTGAAGCAAAGGCAACATAAATTGAGCTAGCTAAAAAAATTATGTTTTGCAAAGTAATGCATTAAAATTTTAATGTTTATAAAAGTTATACCCCAACAAATTTGAATGAATATCAATTAAATGTTAGATTAGAACATTCTTTCCCATTGACTTTCAATATATTAAATAACTTTGAACCTTTTCCACGTCATGTGTCAGTTTAGATAGGTGCTAAATTGACTGATGAGGCAGAGAAGAATTAGGAACATGGTAACGGTCAAGAAGTAGAGGGTACCCGCTGTGTTTCATTTGGTCACAATAAGGACAAGACAAGGACCGAGTGGAAAAGTAGGGACAAATTAGATCGAATTAAATGCCCACCACAAAGGCAGTACTTAAATTAGGAAAGTATGGGAGCAATGCGTAGTGAGGTGAAGCACACAGGATGTTCTGTCATTATCATTTATTGCTACAGCATTAGTGGTGGTGACGTCTAGAATTCACCTATTAGTTATATTAGAAAATAGTAATATAGAATGAAGTAAGTTACGAATTATAGGTCTGTTCCACATTTTCGTTAATATAATAAAAAACTATATACTAATTATTTAATTTATAATATAATTGGTATCCATGATACCAGCAGGTAACTTGGACACCAATTAAAATGGCAGGTAACGTGGATACCAATTAATATAAAAATTAAATAATAATTATAGCGTTTTTTTCCTATAGCTATGACTGAAAATGTGAAGCTGACCGACAATTCATATCTTACCCTATCTAATTCAATTACTATATTTGAAAATAGTAAGCAGTATTAAAAAGTTATTAGATATATCCTCACGTTAGTCCATTTAGAGAATAAAATAAATATTCATATTTTCAAAGAGTAAATATTTAATATAGCCGTGGGTTTATCCTTTACTTAGGAACCAAATCACTGACGACAAAATGAAATTAAATACAAGGGACTTTAAGAAGCAGTCAGGAAGGAAAGTGGCTCCATGAACAAAGTCACCCACCACAATTCGATGACTTGAGTGAATAATTTTAAAAGCAAATACTAAGAGCAAAATAAGAGTTCTCTTCTTTTGAGAGCAAATGGATAAAAGCAAAGAGCATCCAGAGGTGAAACCACTAGCTGCAGAAACACATAAATCATATAAGAGCTAAAACAAACTACAACAATTACCTAATTAGAAACTAATTAGGAGGTATTACGTAGGTTGAAATGAGCTCAAGATTTATAGCTATTATACAATTAAATGACAACTACACAGAAATAGAATGGAAAAATTGAACGACACAAATCCAATTGGAAAAATGTATTAATAGATAATTATACAACATTAATCATTATATAATAAGTAAATTAATATAAGAATAATAGGATTTGAAATGTAGATTGTATTCTAAATTAATATTTAGAGAATATTTTGAATTATTAATATTCAAATGATATTAGGAATAATAAATATTATAATTTCAAAATTCTATAAATAAGCTAAAAATATTGATATAACTTACCATTATCTACGTAACAATATTCAATACAGTTGATGCCAATAAATTCTCAGTAGGAATATAAATTATATTCCACTGTAGCGTTTATACCGCGAATTAGCTATTAATTAACAAATACATCAGCAGTTGCTCAATATGTACGCTCTAATTTATCAATGACCGATAAGTTATTGGGAAGAACCTTTGCAACAACTAAACGCACGATAATGCCATGCATAATAGATAAATGCCACTCGGTATGCCACTCGCTACAAATAAGGCCATGCATAACGCACTCACTCGGCCTACTGAGGGAACTGACGCTCTAACATTCAATAATGCTAACTAAAAGCATTCAAAATGTGTGAAGGAGTGTGACAATATGCTTTCCAACACGTAGTGGTACACATTTGTACCAAACATTACTGATAGACGAAGTGGTCAATATTTCAAACCAGTATTAAACTGTGACAATGTGTACTAATTTTATAGCACTGTTTTTATCATACCGACAATATCAATAGGTGCACACAGATACTCAGCTCCTCTCGGTATCGTCGGACATGTGATACAGAAGCAATAACGCATACTTGAAATTTTGGAAACGTCAGTAAGGCTAGACAGCGTTTTGAAAATACGTTAAAATCATAGATCTTAAGAATATCAAAGACGATATAAAATAGTATGTAATACTTTATACAGGTGGTGTAGAACCATTCAATACAGTTTAATTCTCTCCGTCTATACTATTTTCAGGATCTATGATTTTAAAAGCATATCGTCACCGCCCTAGAATGACAATACTTTGCTACCGATAATTTGACACACTATCAAGTGGAATGGTCATTGCATTCAATTTTGATAATTTTAAATAATTTTTCATTCTTATGAGTAGAATTTATGTAACTTTAAATAACTGATAATTCCAGTAGTAATTTTTTCATATCGATACCAAACAAATAAGGTTATATTATTTCCACACATGGTAGTAAAACGGTAGGCCTGCTTTAAGTCTTCAAGTTATCAGGCATCCGCAAGGTTATCGTATCTGATACTTCAGGATGCAAAAAAGACTGATAATAGTAACTCAGGCAACATGAAAATAATATTGGAATTGGAAAAGAGCTACAATAGCTTGGAATCACAGCTACAATAGCTTGGAATCACAGTCACAATAGCTTGGAATCACAGCCACAAAAGCTTGGAATCACAGCTACAATAGCTTGGAATCACAGCTACAATAGCTTGGAATCACAGCCACAATAGCTTGGAATCACAGCTACAATAGCTTGGAATCACAGCTACAATAGCTTGGAATCACAGCTACAATAGCTTGGAATCACAGCTACAATAGCTTGGAATCACAGCCACAATAGCTTGGAATCACAGCTACAATAGCTTGGAATCACAGCTACAATAGCTTGGAATCACAGCTACAATAACTTGGAATCACAGCTACAATAGCTTGAAATCACAGCTACAATAGCTTGGAATCACAGCTACAATAGCTTGGAATCACAGCTACAATAGCTTGGAATCACAGCTACAATAGCTTGGAATCACAGCTACAATAGCTTGGAATCACAGCTACAATAGCTTGGAATCACAGCTATAATCATTTTATCACCAATACAGCAGAAGTAGGACAGCAAACGACACCCCTCGTTACAATGGAATTAACTGCTCAATTAAAGACTAGGGTAACTTCCGAGTTATCGAACCGATCCATATTTTCGATCATAAGGAAAAAATAACTAGTTAAATCCTATATCCTTATATACTCTAAAAGACGTAACTGTTGGATATTTTCAATCATTTGAGAAAACATAACTAGATAAATCGTTTATTCTTAAATACCGGAAAAGACGTAACCGTTGGATAGCTCGAAAGTTACCCCAGATAGTTTAATGAAGTACTCAAGTCCTGACAATCGAGTTAAGAAGGTGGAGGGGCTGTTGTAGCTACAAATTGAATGGTAGTAGCGGCTGCAATTAACCTCGCACAATAACTGTTATTCTAACTTAGCAGAGAGTATTTGAACAGGGTGGCGAGGGAGGGGCTATCTGAACACACTATAAGCAATAGCTGGCACACAGCTCTGGGCATTGCAACAAAAGGACAAATTAGAATCGAACAAATCATAATAGAACAAATTATAATCGAATGAAGTATTATCGAACAAATTATAATCGAATAAAGTATTATCGAACAAATTATAATCGAATAAAGTATTATCGAACAAATTATAATCGAATAAAGTATTATCGAACAAATTATAATCTAACAAATTATAATCTAACAAATTATAATCTAACAAATTATAATCTAACAAATTATAATCTAACAAATTATAATCTAACAAATTATAATCTAACAAATTATAATCTAACAAATTAAAATCTAACAAATTAAAATCTAACAAATTATAATCTAACAAATTATAATCTAACAAGTTAAAATCTAACAAATTAAAATCTAACAAATTATAATCTAACAAATTATAATCTAACAAATTATAATCTAACAAATTATAATCTAACAAATTATAATCTAACAAATTAAAATCTAACAAATTATAATCGAATAAATTATAATCGAACAAAGTATAATTCGTATTAGTGGAGATAGTAACACTCGGGACACTCAATCAGACTCACAGTACTCGGAAAGTTGGTGTTGCCACAGATCATGGTAGGTCAATGAGTAACTTCTAAAAGTCAGATTAGTTCATAACCTTCATTAAGGCCCACTTTCCGAGTACGGTAAGTGTCAAGAGTACTGCTACGATACTCTAATCTAGTCTAGATATGAAATAAAACTTACTATCTTGATATCGAAGGCAAGTTACGAATTATCGGTCGGTTTCACATCTTCGTTCATATAAGAAAAAACTATATAATGAATACTATTGAATTTTATTTCAATTTGTATCCATGAACACGAAATGAATACCAATGAAAATGAAAATTAATTTTTTTTCTTATATGACCGAAGATGTGGAACTGACCAATAATTCGCAACTTGTCCCTACACTAATATTTCGAGAGCCTAGAAGCACTATTCCAAACATCACAGCCACTACTCCTAACTCTCTCTCTCTCACTCTCTCTCTCTCAGAAGGAGGCACTCAAGCAAAAGAATTATCTGCAGATTTCATTTGAAAATTCCCAGAGCTGAGATTAAATAGATACTCCACTGCAGTCCCAAAATTCTCACAAAACAACAACAACAATAACAGGAGGGGGGAAAGGGAGGAGGGGAATCCAATGAGTACAAATAGGCTGACAATGAGGCCACAACAGCGACACTGCCGAGCCTCTAAAGTGCTGACATAAGCAAAAAAGTCACCAAAGGAAATAGCCAACGATTGGGAGAATGAACCTATGGGCCAGATTGTCCTACAGTGGGGCCAGATTGTCCTATATAAAAGAGACCGGCTTACAACAATATAACAAGAAACAATGTAAGTAACAAGAAAAAAATTCATTGCTGATTGCCATATATATTTGATGAAATAATTTCAAATTATTGATTTTTATTTATTTGATAGTCTCCCATAAAAATCATTAAGATTGTTTCCAATATAAGTGATTAGTATCACACATGAGCCTGATTGCTTCTAGGGCTCTTCTTTAGAAAAGTTGTTAGCTGTGCTTAAAAATACACGGCTATCCTTTAAATCAGTGGTTCTTAAAGGTGGGGTCCCTGGCACCCCTTTGGGGCCTGGATTGTTTATAGGGGGTGCATGGATTTGCTGTTTTGTGTTACTTATAAGTTCGAATCTTATTTTCTTGCTGTTCCATGCAGAATTTACAAAAAACATTCATTTTCTTTACTGTTTCATCTTAAATTATCGTATCTCAGAATCCAAATATATTTGTATCTTTTCAATCTATTTCAATGCAATACAATGCTCAGGGGGTGCCTGAGAAAAGCAAGGGGTGTGCGAGAATAATACTTTAACCCGTAAACGGAAAGAGTCCTTATTTTGGGACACCAATCTGTAGACTTGGATAGAAGTTAAAGAAGTTGAGCAACCACTGCTTTAAATGATCGTACATACTCTACACAATTTTCTGAGAGCATTTCACATGTATTACATCATTAGCATTAGTTACCACTCTTACAACCAGTGAACTTTGGAAAAGTTCATGCACTAGTAATAGAATGCTAGGTGAGGTTTAGTAAACTAGTCTGACATTTTAGTAAAATATCAAACTCAAATGTGAACTTATACGTGAACATTTGTAAACCGATAATCCATAAGTAGCAAGAACACGGCACTCTTTTGCTGCTCACCAATGCAATAGAAATTAGTAACAGTCTTCGTCAGAATATATCGCAATGTAATAAAATTAAAATCATTAATGTATAGTTTTTCTTTATATGACCGAAAATGTTAAATTGCTCGATAATTCGTAACTTACCGTAATTATTTTTATATTGAAATTGAAGGACTTGCCAGAAAAAGAAAATAGAAAAAATGGGGCCATGTATTTTGCAACATGGTCTTGAACTTTATTGGTGACATACGTAAACAAATTATCAGTAATTATTAACCAACAAAAACACGATGCGAAAATTGAAATAAAGTGAAATAAAGTTCAGTAGTAACTTGCATGTACTATCAGAGAAGATAGTACATGCCCAGTCTAATTCTAAATATGTAAAACTATAACAATTAGACTTAGTTTATTTTTAGAGTGTGTAAAAATCATCACAGGTACAGGTTTTTTCTTAGAAACTATTGAATATCATGGCATATAGCTAAATATACTTATTTAAAGATACACAGAAAATGCTTTCTTATAAATATATGCATACCTACTCATGTATAATTCTAAAAGGTAATAAGAAAGATAGTGTATTATTATATCTTCCAAGTCTATATCAAACGTCTTGTGGTTTTCGGTTTAAAATGATTTATTTTATGCTAATTATGATTTGTACACTTGAAGACCGAAACATCTTCCGTGTTAATCTTTTCTTTTTTATCATTCATCACAATGTTTTTGATACTGAGTTCCAGTGCCTAAATACCATCACCTGAACAATATTGTTTCACAGAGTTACAAGTGTATACATGGCTATCTATGTACTCTGTACCCGCATGCCCTGAAATCACTGTAGTAGAGTACTATATTACTTAGTACCATTTAGCACAAGAGGATCTACTCAGTACAAGTACACTCAGAACTAACCAATACAGGAAGAAAGAATTGTCTACACCATTCACAGAGAGGCTAAGTTACGAATTATCGGTCAGTTCCACACTTTCGGGCATATAAAAACATAAGATATAATTATTTAATTTTAATTGGTATCAATGATTATTTTATACCTGCATTTTATTGATTTTATTAGGTATCATGGATACCAAAAAAAATTAAACCGACCGATAATTCGTAACTTACCATAGTATAATAATGCAATAATAAATAAGTTTTAATTCTAACAAATCATTATTTATTTGACTCATCAGAAAATTTAAAAAGTATTCAGTTTAAACACACCAAACCCAGTGAAAATGCATAGGTGACATACACAGAACACCAAAAAACATCAATTCGACACTAGGCAGCAATGAAATGAGTGTTAATGATAAACATAACCTTGATGTCAAACTAATATCACATAACGAGTCTTTGATGGAGTAAAAATGTCAACAGTGCCTGCTTTAACGACTACACCAATAGCTTCTCTATAAACTCCTAAAAACAATAACAAATGTCAAAGTAATGATGTCCGGATAATAAAAAATGTTTAAGTCAAAATGGCCCACAAAAGAAGGTATTAAATCTTAATGATTGTAGATACGTAAATACCAGATATACCTATCAGCTATGTTGAATCGAGCAATGGCGAGCACTTCTTGAAAGTTATTCACATCTAATACGACCGGACTGTACTTTTATATAATCTTCGTTATTCGTTCAATACGACCAGACTGTACTATTTATAAACTTCCTTATTCGTTTAATACGACTAGACTGTAATTTTATAATCTTTTCTATTCGTCTAATACGACCAGACTGTACTCTTTATAAACATGTTCCTGGAGTCCTTTACAGCGTCTATTTCAGACAGTAATATCGGGGTGCATAAAAACAGGAGCTGTGAGGCCTGTTTTCAGCAGCACAGATTTTTCAGGTGGTAACAGACCGCAGTTTTATGTTCAGAGAGCATTAGGCAAGGACGATAAGAATATGCTTTTTACAAAGCTTACAACGAAATACAATGTAACAAACACTGTATGTGTGAAACCAACACTATAGGGAAAATATTCAATCAATGATAGCAGATAAGGTAAGTTCCGAGTTATTGGACAGTTCTACATTTTCAGACACATGCGAAAAAATAAATAGTAATTAAAATTAACATATATATAGAAGTAGTATTTAAATTTTTTAATAATTATATATATATTTTCGTACGTGTTCGAAAATGTGGAACCGCCCGATAACTCAGAATTTACCTATGTGTCAGAAATGCATTATCGACTATAGATTGGTTATAATTTTGAAAAAATATGCATTTGAATTGAAAAAAATTCGAAGGAAACCCACCAAAATGATGGAGCTCCTCTCTCAATTTCCGTTGACCCCACTATAATTTTCTACCTGGGTAAGGTATCATGTACATTACGTCACTCTCGAGCAAATTTCCAAACAAGGACAAGGCTAACGTACCATCTTCAAGTCCAGAATGTCTCGCATCCGTCACCTTATCGGAGATAAGAGATAAAATCTCGACAACAAAATTAGGCAACCTGCATCATCGCAAAGACCCCACAATTTGCATGCAAAATAACACCCACCGTAAGGGTCAAAACTGCCATGCAATCAATGGCAAAGAGAGCTAAAGTGACCCTTAAGGCAGAGGGGATTTTCCTGTACCATTTTAAAGTGTATCTTTGAGCTAGAAAATATACCATCGGATACAGAAAGAAACTTTAAATATTGTTAAAATTGAACAATTTGAATACTAAATATAATATATAATTTTGTCGAGCTTAATCATCTAACTTCATTAAGTTTCAAAAGATAGAGTCGGAAAAATCATTTTTAGCAAACTACCTAATTACGTGGAAAATATAGGTAGCTTCCATCCAGTGTTGCGAAACATTTGAGCTCGGAAGTACCTTTAGATCGATAGTACAATGCGATAGTGTCTTTTGAAAGTAAATACATTTAAACTCGATAGTACAATAGGATAGTACCTTGTAACACGATAGTACAATAGAATAGTACCTTGTAACACGATAGTACAATAGAATAGTACCTTGTAACACGATAGTACAATAGGATAGTACCTTGTAACACGATAGTACAATAGAATAGTACCTTGTAACACGATAGTACACTAGAATAGTACCTTGTAACACGATAGTACACTAGAATAGTACCTTGTAACACGATAGTACACTAGAATAGTACCTTGTAACACGATAGTACAATAGAATAGTACCTTGTAACACGATAGTACAATAGGATAGTACCTTATAACACGATAGTACAATAGGATAGTACCTTGTAACACGATAGTACAATAGAATAGTACCTTGTAACACGATAGTACAATAGGATAGTACCTTGTAACACGATAGTACAATAGGATAGTACCTTGTAACACGATAGTACAATAGGATAGTACCTTGTAACACGATAGTACAATAGGATAGTACCTTGTAACACGATAGTACAATAGAATAGTACCTTGTAACACGATAGTACAATAGGATAGTACCTTGTAACACGATAGTACAATAGGATAGTACCTCTTAACACAGCTGCTATAGCTACATTCCTTATTTATGATTTCAAGCGAAAAGATTCAATAGAGCAGAGTGTATATAGGTACCAATAAATAAAGAAAACCGCTGCAGGCGTTAAATAAATAACACTCAAACAACTTGCGTTCAACATGTGTAATTTGTACGTACACTCTGCATAATTATTAGCAACACAGTGATGATGGCAGATGACAAACCTTTGATGCCAAACTAGTTTGATGATGTATAACAAAAATCAATTTATGCAAATATAAAGAATACAAATTGAAAACAATCATTAAAAAATGAAAATGTTTAAAATGGTTCAAACAAAATGCATGGCTGGTAAAAAATTAATATATTAATATTTCAGATTAGTAAATTTCAGTGAAAAGAGAAAACAAATTACTCAACAATTTGTGACGGACGGATTGATGGTTCATTAGAATTAGATAATTTAATAGACTGTAATTAGTACACAGAGAGAAAGTTCTGTACAGTTTTTGAACAAGTTGTACAGTGTGAAACACCAATAGATACAATTTACTAAATAAATCCTCTCCTATTTCATGTGTTAGCAAACTAACAACTTTGTGTTACTTTTCCTTTAGAGCAGTGCCGTTAATTTCTCCCCGTACGTTATACATTTTCAATTTAGGACCCTACTTGGCTGTTGGCATAAAAACAGTAACTATGGTCAGAGTTCCCAAAACCGACAATTACGATAACTGGATCACCCTGAACAGTTTCCAGAGCGCAACCCTTCAAAGCATGGACCTGCATTCATCCCCAACAAGTCTCTTAAGATGTAGGGTAAGTTACGAACTATCGGTCGGTTTCACATTTTCGGTCATATAAGAAAAACTATATAAAAACTATCTTAATTTATATTGGTATCCATGATACCGGTTTTATTTTTCTCATAAGACCGAAGATGTAGAACCGACCGATAATTCATAAGTTACCCTAGTGTACTGTACCAACTGTGGACAGTCAAGCGCTTTAGGTTTAGGAGATCAGAGCATTCTGAACCTTTTCACCACCGCAAACACCACAGTCAAAAGTCTCTGCGGCCGTCGTGCAATTCACTTATCCGATCGTAATTATGATGATAATAGCATGGTGCCGTGCGAAGCCACCAAGCTAGCCATCGCTAGGTCCAAACACTGTACAGTTAGCTACAGAGATTGCAGCCGTGATTCACTACGTTACTAGGCAAGCAAGTGAGCACAGCTCCAACCAATCAGGTGAACGAGTAAAAGGCCTAGACTAACCACAAGGATCGTGACACAAGAATACACCTCATTCTCCTCCAATCAGAGCCAGCGTGCGTGAGTGCGTGCGTCACTGCAGCAGAGAGCTGTTCGCTGATTGGCTGGCGGAGTAATGGTGTGACGGTGGACTAGTTTCTGCACGGCTAGTACAATCACTCCCTGGGCGAGCAGTTGTTATCGCTCGCCGCATCAGATAATGTCAGGCTAGGACCCGGCATTAACTATACACTACTATCGAAAGAGAGAGGAGGTACTCCGGGATTATTTGTACCTGCGCTGCACCTCGTACAATCAACTAGGAACAACCAGCAGAAGGAAACGCACCACTCTGATGATATCTTCGCCTGCCTGCATCCTAGTTAGAACGAACAAGTTTGGTCTTTCAAAGAAGGCTTTTAACTCCATTCATTATCTCAATGATACTTTGAAAATGAAAAAAGTCAAGGGTTAATTACCACCTCTATCAAATAGTACAATCACCCTGGCTTTGTCAGACATTTCTTACAAAGGGAATACTTATCTGATCATGAACGATATTAAATTTAATGGCGTACTCTTTTCTTCATCATTAAATTAACCGGAAAATTTCGCTAAAAAATTTAATAAATAATCAAGTATAAAAAAAATGGTATTTCAATGTAGCAGAAATCAGAGTAGCATAAATCTAGTACATTTTCCATTTTTCTGATGGAATAGAGGTTTATGAAGTGAACTGGAACGTAGCGACCTATTTTTCAGAGAGATGGAATCATGACAAGGAATTATCTGACCAGCATCTCCTTCAAATTAAAAGCCATTTGATGAGATACACATGTGAATGAATATTAGTTCTACATTTGCCACAAGAATAGAGAGCTTTCTTTGAAGGGAATGGCTGGAATATGTTCGTAATGTAAAAGCAAATAATTTCAATGAAATAGTTGGCTCTTGCTGTCATCCTAAAATTAGAACAATTATCGTTTTACATGAAATATCTAGAGTGTTCCATATGATGAAATATCTAGAGTGTTCCATATGATGAAATATCTAGAGTGTTCCATATGATGAAATATCTAGAGTGTTCCATATGATGAAATATCTAGAGTGTTCCATATGATGAAATATCTAGAGTGTTCCATATGATGAAATATCTAGAGTGTTCTATATGATGAAATATCTAGAGTGTTCCATATGATGAAATATCTAGAGTGTTCCATATGATGAAATATCTAGTGTGTTCTATATGATGAAATATCTAGAGTGTTCTATATGATGAAATATCTAGTGTTCCATATGATGAAATATCTAGAGTGTTCCATATGATGAAATATCTAGAGTGTTCCATATGATGAAATATCTAGAGTGTTCCATATGATGAAATATCTAGAGTGTTCCATATGATGTAATATCTAGAGTGTTCCATATGATGAAATATCTAGTGTTCCATATGATGAAATATCTAGAGTGTTCCATATGATGAAATATCTAGAGTGTTCCATATGATGAAATATCTAGAGTGTTCCATATGATGAAATATCTAGAGTGTTCCATATGATGAAATATCTAGAGTGTTCCATATGATGAAATATCTAGAGTGTTCCATATGATGAAATATCTAGAGTGTTCCATATGATGAAATATCTAGAGTGTTCCATATGATGAAATATCTAGAGTGTTCCATATGATGAAATATCTAGAGTGTTCTATATGATGAAATATCTAGAGTGTTCCATGTGATGAAATATCTAGAGTGTTCCATATGATGAAATATCTAGAGTGTTCCATATGATGAAATATCTAGAGTGTTCTATATGATGAAATATCTAGAGTGTTCTATATGATGAAATATCTAGTGTTCCATATGATGAAATATCTAGAGTGTTCCATATGATGAAATATCTAGAGTGTCACCTTTATTTTAAAGATCACTACAGATTTTAGGGAAAATAACTCAGATGGGTTGAGTTTCACCGACCCTTGACTGAACATAAAACAGACAAGCTCTACACCAGCAAGGGATAAACCAAAGCGCTAAGTTGTACCATGTAAGTGTAACCAACAGACCGTAATTCCTAAATGCTATGTGCTGACAAATCGGAAAAGCAAGCAGCTGTGCCAACACGCAGAAAAACACAAGCTGATCTATTAACTTTAATTCAATTATACTCTAATCTCATTCTTCGTAATAAAATGAACATCAGCCGTTTGACAGCTTGAAATAATTCAGTTGGAATTAGCTATGAAAGGAGCTGCAAAACAATTCCCATGAATTATGAATGAAGAGTTGAACGGTGGCCAACTCATTCCAAATTCATAGCATGAAAGTCTCTTACATAACGAATACACTATGCAAAATATTAATTTCTCCCGTAGCTACTACTTTTATCTTCCATTTTTCACTCCATCAATAAATGAAATGACCGTTAGAGTAGCGTTAAAGAAAATGATGGCTAGAGAGTTGAAAGAGAAGCTGTAAAAGTACAGAGAAGTGGCTATAAAACTAACTCATTCTAACACTACATTCATCACTCTCTGTAGGTACCCATAGAAACATACAAATTGTCACACAATATAAAGCACACAGCTCTACAATGGGTCAAAGCAATAAACATAATGAATGTACAAAGATCACAAGCTTACATGCGGTAAGCTACGAACTATCGGTCGGTTTCACATCTTCAGTCATATAAACGATATAATTATTACTATTTTTATTATCTCCTTTTTTTATATGACCGAAGATGCGAAACCGACCGATAATTCGTAACTTGCCCAATGTCCAGTAGTCACACACGATAAGTAAAATAAACACAAAGCAATTCATCAATATTATACTCAGAGAGCAATCTTGTGGTAGATGATTCAGCCATAAATAACTATGAAGCGTTTAATCGAACAAACCAGGAGTTGTAGCTCTAATGAATCAAATTAATAGCACCAGAAACACACCAAAAATGACTAACGGCTACCCATCAGAAAGCTATGGCACTCTTTGAAGCAGTGAAGTCGAAGGAATAGAGTTTGAAGTTGTGAAGTCACAACAGTTTGGAAAATGACAAACCTAAATAAAGCAAAAAGTGAGAACCAGTCGGAACTAAAAGCTTGCAATAATCACTCAATTTCAAAGTAATAAATAATCATTCGAGTTAATCTAAGGTAATTAAAGTGCATGTGATATTATTTGTATGAATTATGTGTTGATAATTAGGTACATTAACACTAAGAGCTAACGGTTGACACGGTACAACAGACACTGATGCATCATCTCATTCAAGTTATTTGCCACTTTATGGTACTCTTACACGCCACTCTTAACAGCTACTCTGCACTTAATTAACTTAAAATCAACCAAAACACACTAATAAATAGCAGAAGAATTGTGTTAGTGTTATAAGTACAGACGCGAGTGTCAGTGCATAACAATTGTCAAATATGGAGAAAATTAGTATACTCTATTTTGGAAAAATCTTAATACGAACAGATTTTTAATTACATATTAATATGCTTATAATCAGAATTTAGACATCATCAATTAATAAAATATGTATATTATGTAGAATATACAGATATCGTTTAATTAAATTTATAAATTAAAAATATTCATTGTTAATATAAATCATACCTAATGTACACTGTTTTTTTGGATCAAGTAGATAATATAAAAATTAATAATATAAGCAATGTCAAGTAAATAATATAAACATTTAATATAATTTATACGAATAATCAGCTACAGATAGCAGTTTCATCTCTCTAAAAAGAAAAACACTTCAACTGAGGAAACAAAATCAGAGAAGTGGAAACTACAAACACAAACCACTAATAAGATAGCGGGCAAATCATAAAGTTAAAATTCCATATTTTTATCAAGTTTATCCCGAAAAGTTAAGTCGGCGGGGAGGGCCGTTATCTCCAAAGTTTCGAAATCTCAATTAAATAGTTCAGGAGCAGTTGTACGGATATGTCATCTCCATAAATACGCTACGGGGATTTCGACACACCCCCCTTTATCTGCCCCCCCCCCCCTTAATGTGAACCACACGAGCTCTAGTACTAAACCCAACAATAAAATCCCATGTTATTCCTACCAAACTCTACAGCAGCCAATGGTAATCTTACCAGATAGAGAATATGATGTTAATTCTACGAGTGGTTATAAAAGTGTCATCAAGATCAGCCCACCGCGATTTAATGCCATCTCTGCAATGCTATTCCTACCTAATGCCATCTCTGCAATGCTATTCCTACGTAATGCCATCTCTGCAATGCTATTCCTACGTAATGTCATCTCTGCAATGCTATTCCTACCCAAGACAATCCCAAGAGAAAAGAGTGCCTCTCGTAACTTGTTTCAGCCGATAATCTTTCGATGGACTGAATTAATTTGTCGTTAGCCGAACTTGCAAAAGGGAAAAAAGCACAGTTACAAAAATTGATGTCGAAACAAAGAAAAGTGAAAGAAAAATACTTTTAGAACATAAATTAATATCACTCATAGCTTAACACTTTTTACAGATAAATTTTACCTAATTCATATTTTCGATAAAAAAAAACATTAATGAATATTTTTAAATATATGATGAAATATCGAAAAAGAAATTACAAAAGAAATACAGAGAGAAACTGAGTGTCCCATGGGACAACCACACAATCACGATATGCTGATAAGAGTAATTGGTCCTATTTACAATAGGACATAATTGCAGTGTGCGCAATATTCGCCCCACAATAAGAGAGATTGTCAACCCAAGCTATGGGACAAGTTACGGATTATCGGACAGTTTCAAATCTTCGGTCATATAAGAAAAAATTATATAATAATTAAATAATAATTTTTATTACATCGTTTTTCTTATATGGCCGAAGACGCGAAACTGACCGATAATTCGTAACAGTGATGTGATTGAAGCAATAAACAAAAATGGCGATGTCTCTAAATTCAAACGAAGTTAGCCTTCTTCATAGTAATTCATTCGTTAGTTTGACTGTATGTTTAGTAGGTACTCTAAATATCATCTGATAGCGACGCAATTAAATAATCATTTTTTATTAATAAATCCATTATGAACATTCAAATAATAAAAAGAATCAAATGGATAAACAAAAATCTCAAGTAAAACTCACACGTTTCAATCAGCACATGAAATTAATTCTCTTTAACCAAGTTATACAAGGGTAATAATATTATAATGGTAATAACGCGTATAAAATACTAGCACTAATCTACCTGAATGAGGTGTTTAACAGAGGGTTGATAAGGTGCTACCAGCAGCATAATAATGTAGACACTTTATGAACATCTACTGCAGAGATACGCTACTATTTGCCTTATAAAGTAGCACTTTTTGCATTAATTAATAAGAGTGATTATGGCGGTGTATAGGAGGGGGCACAGTTGCCAGACACCTCCATACTGCTACATTAAAAGATATGTAGTAAAATAAAAGGAGTTGCACTATATAAAATGAGACAAAATGACTCAACAACTGTGTCTATTATATTTTCAGTTATTAAAATATTTGTAAAAAGGATACACTAGATTTAATAAAAATATATTTTACTAACATAACGGTTCTCATTTAATGATCATTTCACCCAATAAAAAGTAAACTTGACCACATACCGGGGTCCTTTTGACCCGCATTTACCATGAAGTTATAAACATTAGGATTAGATTAAAGCATCAGATCTAATATCATTCAATGATAATATCACACTAGTTTAAAAGTCTCCTTAAATCAGAAAAAATTGTCTAACAGGAGATTCTTTGTCACAGGTAGGTAGCCTACACTACCTACCATTGCCATAGGTAGGCCTATGTTACCTACCTACCATTATCAAATCTACACTACCTACCATAGGTAGGCCTATGTTACCTACCTACCATTGCCACAGGTAGGCGTAGGCTACCTACCACATCCCTCAGCCAAGCTATCAGATAACCACAGCCTACAGGCAGCAGATGAGGACACTGACTATCGTATGGTGAGTGTACACAGCGTATGGCGGGGATATTCAGCCCATCAATAGGGAGTGGGGAAACAGAAGAGGGGGAGTGGGGAAACAGAAGAGGGGGAGTGGGGAAACAGATGAGGGGGAGTGGGGAAACAGATGAGGGGGAGTTGGGATATCATATGAGAGGGGTAATCGTTTTTAATGAGGGATAACAATATAAACAGTGAGAAAAGCATTGTAAATCAAACATTAAGCTCTTTATAAACCTGTAGCTACCAAGGAATATAAATTCACAAAATAGAAAAATAAACAGTCAGAAATGAATTGAAATATACTGACGAGAAAATATTACCTGTATACAATTTCAATGAATTCACAGGCGAGATAAGCTATCAACTTTAGGAATTAAAAATTGTTTAACTTAGTGCATTATCACCTGCGTACTAATATGTGGTAAAACCACTAAATTACATATAGAACATATAACACAAGAGTGACAAGATACAATAGAGGAAAATAATAGTCCACTACATTGAACCATTATCGCCAAATAACCCACACGCTCATGGACGCGTGAAAGCTACTGCGTGCAAGCTAACAAGTTAAACAGTTGTTGAGGAGAGGAAGGGTTAGACACGTTAGCTCTACAATGCACCTTTGATATTGACAAACTTTGGTAGAAACTAATACAAAGGAACCTTAATAATGCACCGGAATGAGGGGACAGAGTACTTAGTGGATGCACTGGGAGAGAGGGATGCACTTGCTAGATGCAGAAGGGGATGCACTAAAACTGCAGGAGGGGATGCACTAAAACTGCAGGAGGGGATGCACTAAAACTGCAGGAGGGGATGCACTAAAACTGCAGAAGGGGATGCACTAAAACTGCAGGAGGGGATGCACTAAAACTGCAGGAGGGGATGCACTAAAACTGCAGGAGGGGATGCACTAAAACTGCAGGAGGGGATGCACTAAAACTGCAGGAGGGGATGCACTAAAACTGCAGGAGGGAATGCACTAAAACTGCAGGAGGGAATGCACTAAAACTGCAGGAGGGGATGCACTAAAACTGCAGGAGGGGATGCACTAAAACTGCAGGAGGGGATGCACTAAAACTGCAGGAGGGGATGCACTAAAACTGCATAGGGATGCACTCGTTACCTCCATTGAAGCTTTATGATGACACATAGGTACACTGCATATATCAAAGTAACAACCAGCAACTTAATTAACAATAGCTAAGTCCTAAACAATTCTAACTAGTGTGGTCGTACTAATAAGACATGGTCGTTATAAGAGCAAATCTGCATCACGTTCAAGCAGAGCACATTGACTAATTTGTGAATAAATTATAACTTGATATTACAACTTTGAACGATTACGACGAATGTTAGAGACGAACTTGAGGCATCAGACTTGCTAATGTCAGAGTAATTGTAATAACTATAATCTAGTTAGCACACTAGTCACTGTAATCTAGTTAGCACACTAGTCACTGTAATCTAGTTAGCACACTAGTCACTGTAATCTAGTTAGCACACTAGTCACTGTAATCTAGTTAGCACACTAGTCACTGTAATCTAGTTAGCACACTAGTCACTATAATCTAGTTAGCACACTAGTCACTATCTTGGTAACTACCTAGTGACAAACTACCAGGTAACTAACTACCAGGTAACTAACTACCAGGTAACTAACTACCAGGTAACTAACTACCAGGTAACTAACTACCAAGTAACTAACTAGTGACTAACTACCAAGTAACTAACTAGTGACTAACTACCAGGTAACTAGCTAGTGACTAACTACCAGGTAACTAGCTAGTGACTAACTACCAGGTAACTAGCTAGTGACTAACTACCAGGTAACTAACTACCAGGTAACTAACTAGTAGGTAACTAACTAGTAGGTAACTAACTAGTAGGTAACTAACTAGTAGGTAACTAACTAGTAGGTAACTAACTAGTAGGTAACTAACTAGTAGGTAACTAACTAGTGACTAACTACTAGGTAACTAACTAGTAGGTAACTACTAGGTAACTAACTAGTGACTAACTACTAGGTAACCAACTAGTGACTAACTACTAGGTAACTAACTAGTGACTAACTACTAGGTAACTAACTACTAGGTAACTAACTACTAGGTAATTAACTAGTGACTAACTACTAGGTAATTAACTAGTGACTAACTACTAGGTAATTAACTAGTGACTAACTACTAGGTAACTAACTAGTGACTAACTACTAGGTAATTAACAAGTGGTAGGTAACAACACAGAAATCGGAATTTTAGCCATATCAATTTATTTAATTTATATTATTTGGACATTACGATGGAATTAAAATGAGTTAATTAACTGAATACATTAAAATTATTTAAAGCGTTCATATTGACTACTTAAGAACTTTCCGTAACAAACAGACTTAACGAAACTGATGAAAGGAAAACAAATAACTTCAGGTCTTTAATTGCTTCAAAGTTTCTTTTCAATTAATAACTTTGGTGAATAAAATAAACATGGCTTGTTAACTTAAAAGTTTCTTCTATATTAGTTAGTGAGTCGTTACCAAAAGTAATGAGTAGAAATATTAAACATTATTTAATGGCAAGGAAATGAAGAGATTTTGCCAACTGGAATTATTTCGATTTTAGTTATATTCTAATTAAAAAAAATTAAAGTTTAAAAAATAAAATTTAATTAATGATTTTAAATGACTAATATTTTAATTCATCTAAATCAATATAATATAGCTAATATTGATTTTAGATCATTTTTTAAATTATAATTATTTTTAATTTAAATCCCATCGAATTATTTTTTTTTTTAAGTTATACCTAATTTTAATCTATAGACTGTTATGTTACTTTCCTAGCTCAGTACATAAATCAGTTCTCGAAATAACACAGAGAGCACTCAACAGTTACACATAAAAATAAATAACGATTCACACTTTAAATTCCATATTCTAATTTCTCATTAAAATTAACCGTTGTTAGGTACAGTACCTAGGTAGCTACAAATAAGAGACAAGGGGTTATCTACATTACATAGATAAATTCGTTAGTTAGGGTAAACACTCAATTGCCGTTAGTACACACATATTGGCACCCCATAGTCTATATTTATTGGGCATAGATAGAATAATGGCTAAGAGCACAGCATTTAAGGTTCCAAATTACCTAGGGCTAATTTGGGCAGTAATTTAATAATAAAAAATTATCTATTTAAAGATATTAGTTTAAAAAACTAATAATAATACCCCTGATATCTCCTATTAATATTATGTCGTATTTGAAAACTAATAATATACGTTTGTAAAAATAAGCCTATAGCTAGTAAATTTAAATAAAACATCCCTAGTTTAACAAAGCACATATAAATTGATACCTAATTAAATTAATTTATAATTAAAAATAAAAAATTATTATATTAATTTGATTGCAACTACAGTCTACCTAAAGATTAATTTATTGTTAGTATTTTCTATACCACTAGCTAGTACCTACTACTTAAATAAAAATCTTAGTTCAGTAATAATTAAATCTACAATAGCTAAACATTCTTTTTCGTATTTATTATTAGGCATCATTGCAATATTAGAATCATAACAATGATAAACTATCCATAACATATTAGGTACCTAGGTACACATGACCACAAGCACAAAAGATTAATGTTTATGCCAAATTAGACAAATATTAATTATTCAACTAATTCAATTAAAATATATAGGTACGAAGAAAAACAACATGTTTGATATGGGTAAGTAGGTAGTGAGGTTACCAAGATAATATTTTTTATAATTTACTTTACCTTTTAAATAGGGCAATGATTAGCTACCTACCTATTCAAAAAAAAGAACACCAAATAGCTAGCTAAAAACTACCTAGGTAGTTAGGTTAAAAAAATGTTTTCGGTAGGTAGGTCGTTAGCTAGGTAGTAGGGTTTATTCTTGAGTTATCGGACGGTGCCATGTTTTCGATCATATTAGAACCTACTACCGCAATTAGATATGCAACATTTTAGAATAAGTTCGATTTATCAGTGTCGCAATTAACCTATGTGACCCTATAAGGCCTATATTGTTCTTATATTATCAAAAAATTATTTTTTATTTTCGGTAACTCTAAACCACCCTAGATAAGAATAAACTAAAATTTAAAAAAAAAAATTCAAATTTTCTATCATAAAATCTTTATAAACCTACCAAACTTACTCACCAACTAGAATCTAGGTACTAAAACTTATTACAGTTTTAAATTCGACTTACCTCATCAAATAATTGATAGCAGTGTCACATAATTCCATTGAAATCCAAAGCTCGTAAATAACCGAACGAGTTAATTTGAAGGTATTTAATATCACTTTCCAGTCTTTAACACCACCACACTGCCTAGGAACTCAGTACCTATTTATTGAAATTCAGTACCTATTTATTTATTCACGATTAAAATAGTTAGAGCGAGTTTTAACACTAATAAAATCTACCTAATTTCAGCACAATGTAGCTATTGGTAGGCACCTAATAAGCAAAAGCACTGAAATAAAATAATAAATTTTAAGGCACTAATTAACCAAGAGAGAAGGAAGATAGGAATCATAGGATGCTAACTAGTTAGGGTAAGTTACGAATTATCGGTCAGTTTCTCATCTTCGGTCATAGCATAAGAAAAACGATAAAATATTAAATAATAGGTAGGACCTTGATACAAATTAAAATAGGCCAAAAAATTTAATAATTATTATATCTTATTTCAGGCATTATATTATCGTATCATGGAAACCAATAAGAAATAAAATAATTATTATTATACCTATTATACCTAATCATATCATATTTTCTATTTTTCCGAAGATGGCAAACCGACCGATAATTCGTAACTTACCCCATGACAGCAGCGTTGGTGGCCAAAACAAAATGGATAGAAAATAATAATCTTGTTGTACGCTGACTTTAACTGAGATCCTTGAAGTAAAATTATACCTATAGCAAGCGAGAGGAACGTTAGACTCCTGTCGTTACTAAGGAATTTAACACTTTTTAAAATTCAATCAAAAATAACATAAATTAACTGCAGGTAATTTCAAAAATATAATTTAACACTTTAATTAAAAAATAAATCTATTAGCATATTTAACAATTCATTTAAATATGAATAAAGACATAACACGTGAGACAGAGAGTTTCACAAAGACTCTCAGAGAGAGGCACAGCACACCCTCACTCCACCACCGCTAAGGAAAAACTGCCAATGCTCAAAGAATCAGAAAGATGGCGGAAAACCTTTTGTACCTTGTAATTTCGGTAAAATCCTACGATAACTATCTCATTGTACATTCTTACCAATTACTAACTATAGAGCATATCTATCCATTCTTTCCTTAACGATAAGTAATGAATCCGTTTCCAGATATAAATTAATGACACTGAGTTAATTAACGATCTTTTTTGTGTGGATAGCATCCTGATTACTGAAAGGATGACCTACCTAGGTAGCTAATGTTGTGAGATCGTGATTTTGTCTGGTTTATTCAATCTTTACAACAATAAGGTAACTCTGAATCTTGAGGTAAGACTGTGTTTTCAGGTAAAAAAAACTTTGACTAGGGTTATAAAAGTGATTCACCTGTTTCAACAAATCGTGCCTCCTTGAAATTGTTATTTTCAAGCTTGGAAATCGCATTTAAAACTATTTGAAAAATTTAATACTATCCTGTTAAAAGACGTTAAATTACATATATTTAAGATAATTCATTAACTGTATCATTTCAACTTATATTAATTTAGTTTGACTCATATTAAATGTTAAATTTAGTTCTAGCATGAAACAATGAAACCACATAATTATTTGTTTTGGAAATAGGTAGGCACGTCTAGGTAGTTTCAATAGATTTTCTCACAATAGAATTTAAATAATTTGAATAACTGTGGGTTGGCTTTATTTATTTCTATGACACACTCCAATGTTGTGCTATTGTATTCAAAGTATAACAATGGTAAATTGTATTATCAAGTAATGTAGAAGTAGACAAATGTGTTCAGTGTAAACAAAATCAAGTACCTAGGTATTATTTATTACAAATAGCTACAACTGAAAGTATTGATCTTTTGTTGCCTATATATAAACATGCTAATACATTCAGTAATATATTTAATATCTTTAACAGAGTAACTGTTTTCTAAATATATATTCTAAATATATAGCATTTAGTGAGTTATTTATGTAGACTACAATGAAAACTGGTCAGATTTCGACAGTGGTCTATAGGAGTGATTCGTATCTCTCCTGCTCTGTAGATTTGACAGATAAATATTTCAGAAATGTGAAAACAACTGTCAAATCAAAAGATATTCATAGGTAATATTTGAAAGCTTTTAATAAATATATAGATTCTGGTACTATGATATCAATTGGAACTCTAAGATCAATAAATACAATAATTTAATGATATGGATATTCAAAGGTACCGATTAATAGTTGATGGATGAGTTATTAAGTTGGCTTTTCATGCCATGTTCATGGAAATAGACTGCAATTAGCTACAGTGTTTGTGGTCTGATGTTTGAATCACAATTAACTGATCGATTTCTTAATATTTACTATTAATCATAGATTTTTCAGTGTTAATCTGTGATGATGAAAACAGCATTACTTAAAAACAAATTTACTATTAAATTAAGTATATAAAAATTAAAGCGTACATAACTATTAATCTTATATTGATTTCCAATAAATAAAATTTATCTATTATTTGATCATAAATCATGTATAAGGAATAAAAGCATCCCTAATCAACGGACTGATTTCCATTTTGCTTTCACACCTCGGATCATAAATTATTTCCATGGTTTCCTGTGTCTTTATTCGGCTGTCCAATAGCATCAATGGAAATTAAGACAGATGAACTGACGAAAAAGTCTTTATGCTTTAAAAAGAGAAATCAATTGTGATAGGACTGAGAGTGTGTCCTTTTGATTAGGACATTGTAAGGTCACATTCAGGACACAGGGACATTATTGGACTTCCTTAGTGCGAGCCGCGAATGGTAGAGGGTGCTCATAGACAACAAAGGCATGTACAATTATACATTATATATAATTACATTAATGTGAAAGAAAAGTTAATCTTGAGAGGCATGAAAAATTATAAGATTTTTGATGTGTTATTTGATAAACGTGAAGAAACTGTAGATGATGAGGCCTGTAGACACTGTAGATGATGAGGCCTGTAGACACTGTAGATGATGAGACCTGTAGACACTGTAGATGATGAGGCCTGTAGACACTGTAGATGATGAGACCTGTAGACACTGTAAATGATGAGGCCTGTAGACACTGTAGATGATGAGGCCTGTGGACACTGTAGATGATGAGGCCTGTAGACACTGTAGATGATTAGGCCTGTAGACACTGTAGATGATGAGGCCTGTAGACACTGTAGATGATGAGGCCTGTAGACACTGTAGATGATGAGGCCTGTAGACACTGTAGATGATGAGACCTGTAGACACTGTAGATGATGAGGCCTGTAGACACTGTAGATGATGAGGCCTGTGGACACTGTAGATGATGAGGCCTGTAGACACTGTAGATGATGAGGCCTGTAGACACTGTAGATGATGAGGCCTGAAGGCACTTTAAAATATCCTGAAGACACTATAAAATATCCTGAAGACACTATAAAATATCCTGAAGACACTATAAAATATCCTGAAGACACTATAAAATATCCTGAAGACACTATAAAATATCCTGAAGACACTATAAAATATCCTGAAGACACTATAAAATATCCTGAAGACACTTTAAAATATCCTGAAGACACTAAAAAATATCCTGAAGACACTAAAAAATATCCTGAAGACACTAAAAAATATCCTGAAGACACTATAAAATATCCTGAAGACACTATAAAATATCCTGAAGACACTATAAAATATCCTGAAGACACTGGTATGTTCGAGATAGGAATGCAAGTCCCAATAGGACATTTCACGCCCATAGAGGCGGATGTCCCACAAGAAAAAGGTCACCACCGTTTATTGTAGGCCAATACCCGCTCTATAGTGCGCATATTCATACGCTCACAAAGAATAACTGTAAGTATTTTTCATAGTTTACTACTTTCTTATACTACTAATTGTAATGCTTGTAGATATTTAAAAATTGGTCTGGGTACAAGACTACAAATGTGCAAGATTGGAAAATAATCAGAAAATTGGAAACTATGATTAGTGAAATTAGCTTTAATGCAATGACTCTTTCTGTGATATCAAAATTTCAAACCTACTTATTGATTAGTTCAGAGTTCGTATTTGATCTAATTGATAATTACAGACATCATAATTAACTACAAATGATTTTTGGATTCGACATCCTTAATTGCTTGGATTTCGGTTATCAATTTTTTATGATGTACAATATTGTATATTTAACCTAATTTATTTCGGTCCAGGATCTGGGGTGTATTCTACGTTTCCATACAAATTAGATATATTGCGCATTACCGACCAAACAGTTGAAAATATAGATATTTAGAAAATAAATATTTCATAAATATCTAGCCTATACTGTATTAGCAAATTAGTACGTAATAAAATCATAGCGCATTTTCCGTCATAAAATATCCCATACAGTTGAAGTGAGTTTTTATAAGTTCTTTTTATAGTTAATTTATACATGATAGTTTTTATAAGTTCTTTTTATAGTTAATTTATACATGATAGTTTTTATTATGCTATATGCATTCATTTTGTGTGTCTCGAGTGGGCAATAAAATATGCGGTATACCTCACACTGCACTTTTTAGGTTGTAGTTGATAGTCCTTGGCTATGCTGTCTATAACATCATATGTACTGTATATTGATATACATTGTATACTGTATATTGATATACATTGTATACTGTATATTGATATACATTGTATACTGTATATTGATATGTATATACTATATATTTATATATACCATAGATTAATTAATGTTATATATTCATATATACTATAGTCTATCAGGTAAGTTACGAATTATCAGTCGGTTTCACATCTTCGGTCATGTAAGAAAAATTATATAAAAAACGATTATTTATTATTATTATTATCAATGTACTCGTACCAGTGTACTCGTAGTAGTGTACTCGAACCAGTGTACTCGAACCAGTGTACTTGAACCAGTGTACTCGTACCAGTGTACTCGTACCAGTGTACTCGTACCAATGTACTCGTACCAATGTACTCGTACCAGTGTACTCGTACCAGTGTACTCGTACCAGTGTACTCGTACCAGTGTACTCGTACCAGTGTACTCGTACCAGTGTACTCGTACCAGTGTACTTGTACCAGTGTACTCGTACCAGTGTACTCGTACCAGTGTACTCGTACCAGTGTACTTGTACCAGTGTACTCGAACCAGTGATCTCGTACCAGTGTACTCGTATCACTGTACTCGTATCACTGTACTCGTACCAGTGTACTCGTACCAATGTACTCGTATCACTGTACTCAATGTACTCGTGTATAACTCCCTCTCAGCCCAAATTATTTCCATCTCTATAGGAACAGAAAAAACACCCTAAATAATAACAGGCTGAAAATCTGGGGAAAATCCACACCATGTTTGGGGTATAATTTATCCACTTAATAACACCCCAGTGCCCCGTGTGACAAGTTTCTGTGTTATTTTGAGTGCTGCGTGGGGTGTTGGGGGGTTTTATTGTTGCTTGAAAGGAAAGGCGCGACATTTGTGTCAGAAATGGTGAAAATGCACTGAATTATGAAGGTTTGGTGTCCACTATCACTGAAGAAACTAACTATTAACAACTATTAAATGTCTCTATTTAATGCACTATGTAACTATATCTAATTCACTATGTGCCAAGATGAAACAAATTGAAAAAGAGATGTTACAAAATATTTAAAGATATATTTGATTGAAATTTCTTGAATTATTTTTAAAAAATCTACAAAAATTGAATGAAAAAATAAATTAAACACAAAATTTATTTCTTCTTTAAATATTTTTTGAAAACCTACAAAAATTAAATGAAAAATGTAAAAGTAAAGCATTAAAAAAATTATATATTATGGTAAAATTAGGTGGGGGTCACTTCTCAAAATCTGCGATGTTCCCATGATAATTTAGTGAGTGGGAGGATGAGATAGGATGGCTCAGCCTCCTCAATTGTGAGTGATTTCTCCCCTCTTACGGGGCTATTAGAGCAGTCATTGGGGAAGATTAGGGACATGATGCAGATGGGACTGAATGGGGAATGGGAGGAATGGGGAGAAATGGGGAAAGGGGAGAAATGGGGAGGAATGGGGAATGGGGAGAAAATAAGATGGAGATGTTCTCATGATGCTCTCTCTATGTTCTCATGATGCTCCCTCTATGTTCTCATGATGCTCTCTCTATGTTCTCATGATGCTCCCTCTATGTTCTCATGATGCTCCCTCTATGTTCTCATGATGCTCCCTCTATGTTCTCATGATGCTCCCTCTATGTTCTCATGATGCTCCCTCTATGTCATGATGCTCCCTCTATGTTCTCATGATGCTCCCTCTATGTTCTCATGATGCTCCCTCTATGTTCTCATGATGCTCCCTCTATGTTCTCATGATGCTCCCTCTATGTTCTCATGATGCTCTCTCTATGTTCTCATGATGCTCTCTCTATGTTCTCATGATGCTCTCTCTATGTTCTCATGATGCTCCCTCTATGTTCTCATGATGCTCCCTCTATGTTCTCATGATGCTCTCTCTATGTTCTCATGATGCTCTCTCTATGTTCTCATGATGCTCTCTCTATGTTCTCATGATGCTCTCTCTATGTTCTCATGATGCCCCCTCTATGTTCTCATGATGCTCCCTCTATGTTCTCATGATGCTCTCTCTATGTTCTCATGATGCTCCCTCTATTTTTTCCTCTTTTCACTATGGTCTAATATTACAAATCATTTTAACTACTTCCCCACTTTTCAATTACAAATATTACACTAGAAAACATTTTCTCAAGAATCACATGAAAAAATACCACCTTCAGATTCCAATAAGTACAGTCACTCAGTTGCATAGACTGTACCGCCCCCCTCTGCATGCTATTCCTACCTAAGACAGTGCACAACAACTACTGTGAGTGACTGTAACTTCTCATCCTTTATACTGCTCCGCAGAAGCAGAAATTAAAGAAAAAGAAAGAAATACTTGTACTGAAATGACCGGCAGAGGTATTGCAGCCTGGATAATAATTACCAAGATAGATACTGGATATATCTATAGGATATTGCACTGGGTATATCTATAGGATATTGCACTGGGTATATCTATAGGATATTGCACTGGATATATCTATAGGATATTGCACTGGATATATCTATAGGATATTGCACTGGGTATATCTATAGGATATTGCACTGGGTATATCTATAGGATATTGCACTGGATATATCTATAGGATATTGCACTGGATATATCTATAGGATATTGCACTGGGTATATCTATAGGATATTGCACTGGGTATATCTATAGGATATTGCACTGGGTATATCTATAGGATATTGTACTAGATATATCTATAGGATATTGCACTGGGTATATCTATAGGATATTGTACTAGATATATCTATAGGATATTG
This sequence comes from Caprella mutica, assembly GCA_947561585.1. NCBI lineage: Eukaryota > Metazoa > Arthropoda > Malacostraca > Amphipoda > Caprellidae > Caprella > Caprella mutica. The sequence goes on along the minus strand of CANNZV010001112.1, from coordinate 198,183 downwards.
CACTGGGTATATCTATAGGATATTGTACTAGATATATCTATAGGATATTGCACTGGGTATATCTATAGGATATTGTACTGGATATATCTATAGGATATTGTACTGGGTATATCTATAGGATATTGTACTTGATATATCCAAGATATTTATCTAAACTACCCCGTATAGTGAACGTATTGTCATTAGTCTGCCATGACAAACTAATGAAAATTTGTTCACTGTACGGGGTAGTTCTCTTACTCAGGACTCTACATTCACTATAGAGGAGTTCACTACATAGCATTTCTTCTGTGTGCGATATCCAATATATTTTATCACTACTCTTTTTAAAAAATCATCTATTTTATACTTCAAATATTCGTCTTTGAATAATTACTAATTTTCTAATTGATTAAAAATAAAAAATGTATTTTAATTATTTTATAATTTATATCTGTACAACTTTCATGTAATGCTAATTTTAGTGAATATAATTATATATACATTTTATCCTAAAAATGAGAAGATAAACACTATTTCTTTTGTTCTTACGCTGCGAACCGAATTACCTATTCTAAAAATATATCAGATTGTTCAGCTTGGGTAAATTAGCCTTATTTTAGTCTTAATATGGTAGATAGAATCAGAGTGAATGCTATCAAACTAATTATCCTTACAATTAGTTATCATGAACACAAACCTAAAAAACCTAAATGTTACTAATAGAAGTGCGATAAAGTGGAATTGCTTCAATAGATCTAATAAATTAGCGTAAAATTGTCCACCAAAACACGCTGAAACTAAATCAGAATTAAGCTGGTTTATGTCCAGCAGAACCAGTTGCCTGACATGAGCTCTAATCCGACTTCCATCTTCGTCAGGGGAGATAATTTCCTTATTTATTTGGACACATTGCAGGAGTTATCTGTTAGAGGCTATAGAGCTAGTGTAAGCTAGGTAACAGATGGATCTGCATAAGCTCCGCTCCAATAGGTACTAGCTAAAGTACTAGCTATAGGTAATGTGCTAGCCAGAGTACAAGCTAAAGATCAGGTACTAGGTAAAGTACAAGCTAGAGATCAGGTACTAGCTAAAGTACTAGCTATAGGTAATGTGCTAGCCAGAGTACAAACTAAAGATCAGGTACTAGGTAAAGTACAAGCTAGAGATCAGGTACTAGGTAAAGTACTAGTGTAGGTTCTGGGTAATGTAATAGTTAAGATACTAGGTAAATCTGTAGCTAAGCTACTAGGTAATGTAATAGTTAGGGTACAGGCTATAGCTAGGCTACTAGGTAAAGTAATAGTTATGGTACTGGCTATAGCTATAGGCTATTAGGTAAAGTAATAGTTAAGGTACTGGCTTTAGCTATAGGCTACTAGGTAAAGTAATAGTTAAGGTACTGGCTATAGCTAGGCTACTAGGTAAAGTAATAGTTAAGGTACTGGCTATAGCTATAGGCTACTAGGTAAAGTAATAGTTAAGGTACTGGCTATAGCTATAGGCTACTAGGTAAAGTAATAGTTAAGGTACTGGCTTTAGCTATAGGCTACTAGGTAAAGTAATAGTTAAGGTACTGGCTATAGCTATAGGCTACTAGGTAAAGTAATAGTTAAGGTACTGGCTTTAGCTATAGGCTACTAGGTAAAGTAATAGTTAAGGTACTGGCTTTAGCTATAGGCTACTAGGTAAAGTAATAGTTAAGGTACTGGCTATAGCTATAGGCTACTAGGTAAAGTAATAGTTATGGTACTGGCAATAGCTATAGGCTACTAGGTAAAGTAATAGTTAAGGTACTGGCTATAGCTATAGGCTACTAGGTAAAGTAATAGTTAAGGTACTGGCTTTAGCTATAGGCTACTAGGTAAAGTAATAGTTAAGGTACTGGCTATAGCTAGGCTACTAGGTAAAGTAATAGTTAAGGTACTGGCTATAGCTATAGGCTACTAGGTAAAGTAATAGTTAAGGTACTGGCTTTAGCTATAGGCTACTAGGTAAAGTAATAGTTAAGGTACTGGCTATCGCTAGGCTACTAGGTAAAGTAATAGTTAAGGTACTGGCTTTAGCTATAGGCTACTAGGTAAAGTAATAGTTAAGGTACTGGCTTTAGCTATAGGCTACTAGGTAAAGTAATAGTTAAGGTACTGGCTATAGCTAGGCTACTAGGTAAAGTAATAGTTATGGTACTGGCTATAGCTATAGGCTATTAGGTAAAGTAATAGTTAAGGTACTGGCTTTAGCTATAGGCTACTAGGTAAAGTAATAGTTAAGGTACTGGCTATAGCTAGGCTACTAGGTAAAGTAATAGTTAAGGTACTGGCTATAGCTATAGGCTACTAGGTAAAGTAATAGTTAAGGTACTGGCTATAGCTATAGGCTACTAGGTAAAGTAATAGTTAAGGTACTGGCTTTAGCTATAGGCTACTAGGTAAAGTAATAGTTAAGGTACTGGCTTTAGCTATAGGCTACTAGGTAAAGTAACAGTTATGGTACTGGCTATAGCTATAGGCTACTAGGTAAAGTAATAGTTAAGGTACTGGCTATCGCTAGGGTACTAGGTAAAGTAATAGTTAAGGTACTGGCTATAGCTAGGCTACTAGGTAAAGTAATAGATATGGTACTGGCTATAGCTATAGGCTACTAGGTAAAGTAATAGTTAAGGTACTGGCTTTAGCTATAGGCTACTAGGTAAAGTAATAGTTAAGGTACTGGCTATAGCTATAGGCTACTAGGTAAAGTAATAGTTAAGGTACTGGCTTTAGCTATAGGCTACTAGGTGAAGTAATAGTTATGGTACTGGCTATAGCTATAGGCTATTAGTTAAAGTAATAGTTAAGGTACTGGCTATAGCTATAGGCTACTAGGTAAAGTAATAGTTAAGGTACTGGCTATAGCTAGGCTACTAGGTAAAGTAATAGTTAAGGCACTGGTTATAGCTATAGGCTACTAGGTAAAGTAATAGTTAAGGTACTGGCTATAGCTATAGGCTACTAGGTAAAGTAATAGTTAAGGTACTGGCTTTAGCTATAGGCTACTAGGTAAAGTAATAGTTAAGGTACTGGCTATCGCTAGGCTACTAGGTAAAGTAATAGTTAAGGTACTGGCTTTAGCTATAGGCTACTAGGTAAAGTAATAGTTAAGGTACTGGCTTTAGCTATAGGCTACTAGGTAAAGTAATAGTTAAGGTACTGGCTATAGCTAGGCTACTAGGTAAAGTAATAGTTATGGTACTGGCTATAGCTATAGGCTATTAGGTAAAGTAATAGTTAAGGTACTGGCTTTAGCTATAGGCTACTAGGTAAAGTAATAGTTAAGGTACTGGCTATAGCTAGGCTACTAGGTAAAGTAATAGTTAAGGTACTGGCTATAGCTATAGGCTACTAGGTAAAGTAATAGTTAAGGTACTGGCTATAGCTATAGGCTACTAGGTAAAGTAATAGTTAAGGTACTGGCTTTAGCTATAGGCTACTAGGTAAAGTAATAGTTAAGGTACTGGCTTTAGCTATAGGCTACTAGGTAAAGTAACAGTTATGGTACTGGCTATAGCTATAGGCTACTAGGTAAAGTAATAGTTAAGGTACTGGCTATCGCTAGGGTACTAGGTAAAGTAATAGTTAAGGTACTGGCTATAGCTAGGCTACTAGGTAAAGTAATAGATATGGTACTGGCTATAGCTATAGGCTACTAGGTAAAGTAATAGTTAAGGTACTGGCTTTAGCTATAGGCTACTAGGTAAAGTAATAGTTAAGGTACTGGCTATAGCTATAGGCTACTAGGTAAAGTAATAGTTAAGGTACTGGCTTTAGCTATAGGCTACTAGGTGAAGTAATAGTTATGGTACTGGCTATAGCTATAGGCTATTAGTTAAAGTAATAGTTAAGGTACTGGCTATAGCTATAGGCTACTAGGTAAAGTAATAGTTAAGGTACTGGCTATAGCTAGGCTACTAGGTAAAGTAATAGTTAAGGCACTGGTTATAGCTATAGGCTACTAGGTAAAGTAATAGTTAAGGCACTGGCTATAGCTATAGGCTACTAGGTAAAGTAATAGTTAAGGTACTGGCTTTAGCTATAGGCTACTAGGTAAAGTAATAGTTAAGGTACTGGCTATAGCTATAGGCTACTAGGTAAAGTAATAGTTAAGGTACTGGCTATAGCTATAGGCTACTAGGTAAAGTAATAGTTATGGTACTGGCTATAGCTATAGGCTATTAGGTAAAGTAATAGTTAAGGTACTGGCTATAGCTATAGGCTACTAGGTAAAGTAATAGTTAAGGTACTGGCTATAGCTATAGGCTACTAGGTAAAGTAATAGTTAAGGTACTGGCTATCGCTAGGCTACTAGGTAAAGTAATAGTTAAGGTACTGGCTATAGCTAGGCTACTAGGTAAAGTAATAGATATGGTACTGGCTATAGCTAGGCTACTAAGTGAAGCTGTAGCTAAGGTACTGGCTAAACTAATTGTTAAGGTACTAGCTAAAGTATTATAGTTATAGTGTAGGTTCTGGCTAGTGTAATAGTTAAGCTACTAGGTAAAGTTATAGTTAAGGTACTAGGTAAATTATTAGCTTATGTACTACCTAAGGTAGGTACTAGATACAGCTGTAGCCAAGGTATAATGTAATGTAATTGTTAAGGTACTAGGTAAATTATAAGCTTAGGTACTAGATAATATTGCTAAATCACTATGGACAAAGTAATAGATTAGGTACTATGTATTAGCTATAGCCTATAAGGTATTGCTAGCTATAGCTAAGGCAGTAACTATATTTCTGGCACCACGTTTATATCTGCGATTGTAAAATATACTTAAATATTTAATTTACTCACGGTAATATTAAATTTAAATTCAAATTAAATAAACTCATTAATCAAAATTCGAATTCAACCCATCTTCATGGTCTGAAAAACGATAATATACCATTTGAAAAATCCTAACATGTATCTCAATTTACAACACCAATGTAACCAATAAATCGTATAGGTTCAATTTACCATATAATAACCTTTGATTTCCTTCCAAACATTGTAACTGTTAAGGCTAACAGGCGTTTAATATATGACCTAGCACGTCTCACCGATAAATACAATTAATTTCAATAAATAGCACAAATCGAAGTTTCTCTCTCAGTGTAAGTTAACAGCATTGCAATTCATTTAATAGCAGATTATAGCCATAGAAAAGAGCAATATAGGAACACCCTGGATAACGCCTATCGGTTTACACGGAGAGACCCGTTTGGGAGTTTATGGTAAAGTGATCAAAGACTTTGAGGCAGATAGGCAAAGTTAGGGAATAAACACTAAACTGTAGCGATTAGGAATTTGCAATAGTGAATGGCTTAAAGTCGCAGTTTTATTAGAGATTAACAGTGTAAATTATTCGTTAAAGGCTATACTAAATGCTAGTACCAAATTAGTATGCCACTAATGATTATTTTAAAATTAGTGTTGAAATTTAATTAAAATTATCAGTCGATAAAGCTTATCGAAATTAATATTCATTCGTCTTTTTCGGTCAAATTTTCATCCTAGCTTAAAAAAAACAGACACGTTAGCCATTTTAAAAGTGCAATTTCACCTTACATTTTTGCGAATGTTCCCAGACACTCGAGTGAATTATCACTGATGCTAGTAATATCAATATGTACTTACGGAGAAATCAAACAAGGTATTTAAGAGTGCAATTCATTAGCTGTTCCCTGACACACTGGTTAACAGATGAGGTCACCTCAGTAGGCTGGCAAAGCTACAACCATAAATCCATAGGAATTAAAGAAAAGAGAATTATTGACCTAAAGTACAACATGACCATTTAAATGAAAGGAGATTTATCAGACTGAGTACTCACCTTCTCAGGACTACAGTGTACAGAGACTGTAATATCAGACTGAGTAACTGTACTCACCTTCTCAGGACTAGAGTGTACAGAGACTGTAATATCAGACTGAGTACTCACCTTCTCAGGACTAGAGTGTACATGAACTGAAATATCAGACTGAGTACTCACCTTCTCAGGACTAGAGTTTACAGAGACTGTAATATCAGACTGAGTAACTGTACTCACCTTCTCAGGACTATAGTGTACAGAGAGTGTAATATCAGACTGAGTAACTGTACTCACCTTCTCAGGACTAGAGTGTACAGAGACTGTAATATCAGACTGAGTAACTGTACTCACCTTCTCAGGACTAGAGTGTACAGAGACTGTAATATCAGACTGAGTAACTGTACTCACCTTCTCAGGACTAGAGTGTAAAGAGACTGTAATATCAGACTGAGTAACTGTTCTCACCTTCTCAGGACTAGAGTGTACAGAGACTGTAATATCAGACTGAGTAACTGTACTCACCTTCTCAGGACTAGAGTGTACAGAGACTGTAATATCAGACTGAGTGACTGTACTCACCTTCTCAGGACTAGAGTGTACAGAGACTGTAATATCAGACTGCGTACTCACCTTCTCAGGACTAGAGTGTACAGAGACTGTAATATCAGACTGAGTACTCACCTTCTCAGGACTAGAGTGTACAGAGACTGTAATATCAGACTGAGTGACTGTACTCACCTTCTCAGGACTAGAGTGTACAGAGACTGTAATATCAGACTGAGTACTCACCTTCTCAGGACTAGAGTGTACAGAGACTGTAATATCAGACTGAGTACTCACCTTCTCAGGACTAGAGTGTACAGAGACTGTAATATCAGACTGAGTACTCACCTTCTCAGGACTAGAGTGTACAGAGACTGTAATATCAGACTGAGTAACTGTACTCACCTTCTCAGGACTAGAGTGTACAGAGACTGAAACATCAGACTTAGTATCAACTTAGTAGTGACAGAGTAAAATATCCAAATACCAATTCACAGTGGACAAAAAAATGTGCAGATGCTCTCTTGTTGTAGTTCATAAGTTGTACCTTTCAGCAAGCAGTTGTTGATGAAGATTGATTTAGATTGTCCTAAGACCATATCATCTTTTTTTGTCTAATCTCCATCTGTAGTTGTGTGTAGTAACCTTTAAAGTAGAAACGGTGAAATCAAACAGATTGCGAAACCAGTGGAGTGTTCAGCTTAAATAGTGAATTGCATTTTATGTGAAAATATTTATCTGTTCTGTATTGAATGGCCGAGTCTTCAGATTTAACTTTAGAAGATGGTGTAGTAGAAGATAACTACTTGCTTGATGTAGCTAGATAAATTATATATTTAATAAAATTTGTTTTTATGTGAAAATTACTGTGTATCAACCCTCTATATAATTGATTGAAAGTAAATTAAATATTGAAGATCAATCAATGTTTTACTATCTTGACCACTTAGTGGTAAGTATCTATTTATCTCTGAGCTTTCGATTACACTATAGAGTTTAGAATTTATATTTTTTCTCCATCAGTACATCAACCAAATAAAGGTTCACTGGAGGTATGCTAAGTCCATACACGTGACTTCGTAACCAGTCAAGGCAGTATCAGATTAGCTGCAAATAGCCAGTGTGCATAAACGATACCCTGCAATCTAGCATTCAATCACCATCCTCAAGTGTAATGACGCAAACATGATAACCGCTAAAATGTTAAAAATTAATCTTCCTTCTAAATCATGTTTCACAGAGCACCACCTCGCCATGCCTTTCCTAGTTTCCAGAGGAATAACCTTAGTGAAGTGAAGTCTCACGAGGGCAACTAGGGTTATGACGCCTGTCTTTCACAATGAGTTATACCGTATGAACTGGTAATTAATTCATTACCCTGATGGATTTATGTTCAAAGAATAGAATTTGAACCAGAGTTTAGTAGGTATACCTCCTAGAATGTACTGGACATGATTTCATCGCTCAACCTACGCAAGTTGCATTGAGAAAGGTAGCTTACATTGCGCATGCTCAGTGTCAACCAATCAGAACAGAGGATGTTTCTTTTCGCTCTACTTCTTCGAATCAACGATCGAGGAAGGGTTGACCATGACGTAGTTTGACCAATGGTGATCAAGGAAGAAGAATACGTCACTCTAACATGTTTAGGGTTTTCCATCGTTAGGTATTTTAAAAAGATCGAATGGATTGTTTTGCTTTGAGAAGAGGACCTACCTGAAGCAAACCTATAAAATACATCGTAAAAGTGGACATACATTAACTTGAATATTGGGTATTAATCTTTCGGGTTGAGAATGGTAATATGTAACGGTGAAAGGAATATTTAAAGATTTTGATATGAAAGGAATTCGAACTGATATTAGTCCGACCTTTAAAATAATGAAAGTAACATTGTTATAAAGTGAAAGTATTTATTCATTGGGAGGTTGAAAATAAGAACAATTATTAATTACACATCATAATAAATCTCATCACATTTTAAAAATTTATGATTTTTTTAACTGAGAAATTTAAAATCATATAAGAATTTTTTTTGATTCAAATAATAATTGTTCATACTAGGTTTGATTAAAAAATAAACATCAATATCCTCATTATTAAATCTACCGCCGATACCTAAAATAATGTCAGTACCTACATTCTCACGGACTAAAAAATCTCAAAAAGAGGTATAATTTCTCCTCCGAGTGCCAAAGTTACTTTAAAGTGGCACAATGTTGGGTATTTGTCATCTTAGATGGCACTCCAGCACGGTATTAGGGGTTGGCTTTATACCCTAAGTAGACAGGGGGTTTGAGGAGGAGGAATGACTTGTGGAAGATTAGGAGGAGATATCGTCCCGCATTCAGTCGCTAGCTCTTATTTCCTAAGCCGAATATTTTCTTTGTACATTTTTGCAGTGTAATTGTCAAAGTATTTTTAAAAGGCGTTATGAAGTGTGCTAAATCTTTTCAGGAGTTTTCAATGTGAAGTCCTATTCCAACTGTGTGATTTCACTTTATTTGAAGATTACTGTAAATTGAGAAATTTAGAAAATATTCCGATGTCAGAAAATTAGTAAATTTACCGCTAAATTTTTCTCAAAATTGCATAGGATATAAAATATTTTTCTCAAAATGTTACTCTTTTACAAAATTGTTTTATATTTGAGAAATTGATATATTTTATTAATTTTTCCTATTTAAAGATTTCACATTATACAGAATGTTGATTTTGTTCTATTTTGAATTCGGTACAACTATGTACAGCAATACTCCTGAGTCATGAAGCACTCGAGTAATGAGGACCTGAGTTATGAAGTATTTTCTATTTTAAAATTATAAAAAAACGATTTACGTCAATAATTGCGTCATAGTTATCCCTCAATGACCATAGTTTTCTAAGATTTTGATCATAGAAAACTATCTAGTGCACCCAAGATATAGTGGCTTGAGTTATGAAGGAACCAATGCTCCATAATTCAAAAATTTCACACTACTAATAATTTGAGATATTAACCTTCAATTACCTCGCAATTAACTACTTTTACGAACCTATTAAAGGACCAAGTCCAAGTTTGACAGTCTGTTGACCTGATATCAAGTTTCCAGGTCATTCCAACTAGGTGGGCGGGTTAAGTACTAATTTTGGGCTTTACCCCTTTCTGCAAACTCTATCACTATTATTTAAAGTGAACAGAGGAGTGAAAGCTGCCATTAAACCCATTTCGTGCATTGCAATATTTATCAAAAGGAAATGGAGAAACAGATTAGCCCTTAAAAGACTGACTGAGGAGTTCAAGCTCCACAAACCGAATTCATTCAATATAATAACACTATTCCTATCGATATTGGGTGAATAAAATTTTGCACAGTACATTAATATAATAAAAGCTATTAACTGACAAAAAATCATTTAATTCGAGCCTCTGGTTTCCTAAGTATCATTGTGTAAATAATACTCTCGAATTTTGTCAGTCCATTAGGGTTAAATGTTTGAAAGTTCAGTCATGCCCTCAGTTTTTAGTCACAAGGTATGTTTTGATGATGTAAATGCCTATTTTCTTCGAATTTAATTATAATTCAGAATTAATTGAAATTAAACCCGGATGATTAATTTCCAGTATGAATATAAAATCAAGGAAAATTAAATCATCTATCTATGAAAACAAAAAAGGAACTAAAATATTGTTATAGCTTTAGAAGTGTTAATAATTTATTCGTAACAATTACTTATATCTCTTATCATAGGGGTAATGTCCCCTCTTAATCTTCTATGGCCTGACTACAGTATTCACTCTGAAACTTATTCTCAATTTAAACGAATTGAAGTAAGTATGAATTATTAACCTTCTATTTTCTGTAAATAATATTTTCAAATAATTAAAGCTAAAAGGGTTGATCTTAATATTCCATGAGATAGAAAAATATTTAAACACTGACAAACAAGTCCTATAAATAAATCAAATAACTACACTAAATATATAGTAGATCTATCCATCCAAGCCCGTTTTATAAGATATTCTCTACCCTTTCTCTCCTAGGTAGGTTTAAATTTTACATCAAACTATGTGAACCTAGTAAAGCCTGTCAAATTTCTTACAGGGTTGAACCATGTTGTAGCGACATTATGCCAATGTTTCTGGTAATGTATCAAGGTGTGGACCAAACAGTTTAGAATTACAGCTCAATTCACAGTGTTCAATTAGAGATAGCAGATTGATTGGGTAATTAGTTTGCGGTGATGAATGCTTATTAGGTTCTACGCTATTATGCCCTTACATATACTTACAGTTAGGATTCTTAATCAACTTACCTCTCGACATTTCTTCTATTATACCGTGTATAGCTAGCTACATGCAGTAAAAATACTCTATAATGAAATCATGTATAGTGAATGTAAATTTCTAGGTAAGGTAGTAGTCTCTATAGTGAACAAATTTTCTTTAGTCAGAAAACACAATTGTAAGATAGTATTTTCTATTGTTTTATATACTGTAGTTATATAGTCATTATTAAATATTTATGACTTAAGCAGTTTGAAATTTAAAATAGAATTTGATAGATACCCCTAGCATGATCATCATCTATTGTGATCCATGTTCTAGCCCTATGACAAACATTTGCAAATTGTAAATTCACGTAAATTTTACCCAAAATCCTTCCCGTGGTTTTCCTTGCAAACAATGCTCAATGCAATCATGTACGACTGTACAAACGGGCTTTAGCAGATCTAGCAGTTGAAAGAACAGATGAATATGATGTCATACATTAGGCCATGTAAATTATCTTCTTTCAACCGAAGTCAGAGTTTATCAAGCAGAACGCTATCCAAAAGTGTTTAATCATTACAAAGATAGAGAAAGTGATGGCAGTGGATGTCTTGAGTGACTGCAAAAACCAAAAACAGAATTAACACAGAATGCACTTATAAAAACATTAATATGCTTATAGTTCCTGCGATTGAAATAGAAAACCTATCATTTTTGTAGCATTGATATTGAAAATCAATCATTTTTGTTGCATTGATATTGAAAACTTATCATTTTTGTAGCATTGATTTGAAAACCTATCATTTTTGTAGCATTGATATTGAAAACCTATCATTTTTGTAGCATTGATATTGAAAACCTATCATTTTTGTAGCATTGATATTGTAAACCTATCATTTTTGTAGCATTGATATTGTAAACCTATCATTTTTGTAGCATTGATATTGAAAATTTCACATTTTTGTAGCCGATGGTATAAGCTGAATTGAAAATGTATCATTTTGTAGTGATGGTATTGAAAATCTATCTTTTTAAATCATTGGTATAGCTGAATTGAAAATCTACATGCTTTCTTTAGAATACACTATCATTTAATATATCAAACAATGTACAGTCTGAGAACATTTACATCTCTTATCTCTGTTTCATTTTATAATTACATCTCACCGCGTAGAACCCAAAATTAGAATCCTTCCTACTATTCGGCAGAAAAAATTAGGCTGCTACACAACTGCAGTGTTAACTGAATTTTTCTGTAGGAAACTATCTTCTTAGTTTAATTAATTATCAATTATATGCTAATATTTCTACACTGAGTGCAGTAAATGTACCGTATATTGATATATTCACCGTATGTCCACACTCCACAGTCTAAAAAGCTGATTATTGCAAATGACTGAACACCTCACGTCAACAGTAATATTGAGGGGCAACACAAGGAAAGTGACATCAGTTAGGGAATATAATTATAGTTCGCTGTCATGTGTGATTGTTATTTTGATGAAATCTGTCTGTGCCAGTAACATAAATGTGTACTTGTAATCATTTTTTTTTTCAAATTATACTAATAATTCCTCCTTTCCAAAAATATACTTTAAGTGTTAATCGTAATGCTTGTAGATATTATAAAACTGGTCTGGTACACGACGATAAATATGTAAAATTTGAAAATAATAGAAAATAGAAAAATGTGATTAGTGAAATTAGCATAATGCAGTTACTTTTCTATGATTACTTTCTATGATAGTACATCATCTCTGTGACTCTTTTCTCTGATAGTACATCATCACAGTGACTCTTTTCTCTGATAGTATATCATCACAGTGACTCTTTTCTCTGATAGTACATCATCTCTGTGACTCTTTTCTCTGATAGTACATCATCACAGTGACTCTTTTCTCTGATAGTACATCATCACAGTGACTCTTTTCTCTGATAGTACATCATCACAGTGACTCTTTTCTCTGATAGTACATCATCACAGTGACTCTTTTCTCTGATAGTACATCATCACAGTGACTCTTTTCTCTGATAGTACATCATCACAGTGACTCTTTTCTCTGATAGTATATCATCACAGTGACTCTTTTCTCTGATAGTACATCATCAAAGTGACTCTTTTCTCTGATAGTACATCATCACAGTGACTCTTTTCTCTGATAGTACATCATCTCTGTGACTCTTTTCTCTGATAGTACATCATCACAGTGACTCTTTTCTCTGATAATACGTCATCACAGTGACTCTTTTCTCTGATAGTACATCATCTCTGTGACTCTTTTCTCTGATAGTACATCATCACAGTGACTCTTTTCTCTGATAGTACATCATCACAGTGACTCTTTTCTCTGATAGTACATCATCACAGTGACTCTTTTCTCTGATAGAACATCATCACAGTGACTCTTTTCTCTGATAGTACATCATCAAAGTGACTCTTTTCTCTGATAGTACATCATCACAGTGACTCTTTTCTTTGATAGTACATCATCACAGTGACTCTTTTCTCTGCTAGTACATCATCACAGTGACTCTTTTCTGTGATAGTACATCATCACAGTGACTCTTTTCTCTAATAGTACATCATCACAGTGACTCTTTTCTTTGATAGTACATCATCACAGTGACTCTTTTCTCTGCTAGTACATCATCACAGTGACTCTTTTCTGTGATAGTACATCACCACAGTGACTCTTTTCTCTAATAGTACATCATCACAGTGACTCTTTTCTCTGATAGTACATCATCACTGTGACTCTTTTCTGTGATAGTACATCACCACAGTGACTCTTTTCTCTAATAGTACATCATCACAGTGACTCTTTTCTCTGATAGTACATCATCACTGTGACTCTTTTCTCTGATAGTACATCATCACAGTGACTCTTTTCTCTGATAGTACATCATCATTGACTCTTTTCTCTGATCAAATTTGAATGATCGCTGTTATAGTTATATTCATATAACTTTAATTTTGAAATAAGAACGGGATGGAATCATTTAAAGTATATGTACATCAAGGTATAAGGCATTGTACGTGTTTTGTGATGTTGATAACTACAGTTGGGGGGCGTTTCTCCCTCCATGCGCCCCTTTTCACCCGGAGTACATTCAAGGCATGTCATTTTGCAGTTTCGCTGTCTCATCTGCATACACAAACTGACTGTTTGATGCATCACCTACAACTATCCACAGCAGAAAAAAGAAGATACTACGTCACAATTGGTAAATACTTTACAGCCAATCCGCTTGCAGGGGTTGATGATGACGTCACAATTGGTAAATTCTTCACAGCCAATCATCTTGCAGGGGTTGATGATGACGTCACAATTGGTAAATTCTTTACAGCCAATTCCCTTGCACCAAGATACATTAACTTACAAGGTATGCTACGCCTTGATACGAATTTTAGACTCTTCTGCGCATAAACAGATACGCACATAGGAATGAACAGATGTGTTCTTCGATATTAGATTATATACTTTATATACTATACAGCGGATTAAACACGTTTTCATGGAATCCGTACACTGCACAAACAACCATGGACAAATCTTTATATACTATTTAACCAGCAAATCCTTGCATACTATATAACCAACTATTTATATAATGTAATATTGCAGGGTCACATATGTGCGTTCGTATGTTTATGCGCAGAAGAGTCGAAAATTCGTATCTAGCATTTAGTATACCTTTTAAGTTGATATATCTTGAGGATAATTATCTTATTAAAGTAATGCTGAACTCAGCCAGTTAAGTCAATTAAAACCAAGTTAAAGAATTCGATTCTTAAAAGCGTCTTTCACAACAAAACTGTAATCATCTTAATATGAACCTGCGCAATACTCTACATTGTAAGTTAATATACCTTGCCTTGCACAGGGGTGATGATGACGTCACAATTGGTAAATACTATACAGCCAATTCGCTTGCAGGGGTTGATGATGACGTCACATTTACCTAGCGAGATCGGTGGAGATCGACTGGTAAATGAAAAACATCGATTAAATATAAAACAATTCGCATGGAAAATTCATATGGAACTAATGATAATTTATAAGCTTGGAAATGAAAATAGTAAGGAAAATATGTATAAAAATCTGAGGTATTTTTGGAGGAAGAATATTTCTAAATAGTTTAAATGCATTTAAAAATTCAAATTTTAAAAAATTCAGTTAGTGTCACGTAAAACATCCTTTTATAAAAATTATTATTCCTCTGTGAAATTACTTATAGAATTATATTCATTAACTCACACTAATATTTGAAAATTAATACCAGAGCTATCGATACCTTTATAATAAAATTTAAAAAAGGTGCATTCAGTGCTCATGAGGTACAGTTCACCTACTCTCTGTTTTTGCTCATTTAAAATTCTTTCCAAACAACATAACAAAGCATACTGTACCTACCTCATGGCAGACACTAAAACATGGAAATTATTAGATGTTGAGGTACAGTAGGACTCCTCTATAATGAAATCCTGTATAGTGAACGTAGTGTCCTGAGTGAGGAAGTAGCTTCGAAAGACATTCCGACAACAGGATATACCGTCGACAAAACGTTTGTTTCGTCGACGAATTTTCTGAAACAGGATAATAACACACTCTAATATCATATGCTAAGGAGGGGGTGCTGCCTCCAACCCCCCTGCCAGGTCATCAAACAATCATGAAGTGTGCAGTACAACAAACTAGCGGATACAACAAACTACATACTTGTCATTTATGTTAAGAATTTCAAAATAATCTTCATTTATATATGTTTATATTCATTTATATATTAAATAGTTTACATTTATGTTAGTATCCTCTTCACGAAATTCGTCGACGAAATGTCCTATTGAAGAAATGTCATATCGACGAAATGTCTATCGTCGAAACGTCTAACGACGAAACGTGTATCGACGAAATGATCTATCGACGAAATGTCCTATCGACGAAATGTCCTATCGACTAAATGTCCTATCGACTAAATGTCTTATCGACGAAATGTCCTATCGACTAAATGTCTGCACACCATGGCCTCTATATTGAACAAATTTTCTTTAGTCTACCATGAATGGCTATCAGATTTAGAAAACTAATCTCCATTTCACAGCAGACTTAAGAAATTGTTCACTATAGAGGCTACTTCCTTACTCTGGACACTAAATTCACTATACAGGATTTAATTATAGGGGAGTTCCACTGTATCTTAACAATAAAATGTACAATAAGTTAGGCTAATCTTCATGTAAAATCACTACAGATTCACACCAGGCAGAATATTTCTCCAAATCGTACAGCAAGCATTATGTGTTTGACAATAGCGTCATCATTAATTTGATTACATATCAAATGAATGTTTTCACAGACTTTTAATTTAATTCGCATTTTTAAAACGATATCATTCTGAATGCAATTATTTTGAACTTTCATCCTCACACACTATTTTATAATACATCGGAACGGCCATGACAGCAAAAAATCCACTGCGATAAAAACCTACTAATATTACTGAGGATGACGCAGCATATTTCGTAGCTTATCAGTCATCTTTCAATTTCCAGGGCAGTTGTTACATTTTCCCCTGCACTCTGTATATATTCACTTTGTTTTATTAACATATGATGTAGAGTTTATTAATGCACGAGTGTTCTCCATTTAATATATTGCTCAATATGTTGCGAATTATTGAAAATGAAAGAAATATTTGATGGAAGTATAGAAAATGTTTAACTTTGGTAGAAATTTATATAAGGGTATGTTTCGTTTCAAGAGATTAGTTGATGTCATACAATGTGAAGTTAACACGAGGATGTTGATTGATATAGTTAAGTGGTTGAGGGGGTAGCCTCTTAAAATATCTAAGAACCACCTCATATCATCTCCGATTGCAAGACAGATAGCGACGCTCCAACCTCATCTGTTTCAACCTTACCACTTTACTCTTCGGTCGAATCTTTGAGCACCAGCGAATAAGAATACAGTATAGCTAATACCATGACGTATGCACGTACTTTACAGCCTTGTGATTGGTCAACTGACGTCAAAATCAAAACATGGCGGGCGTTGATTGGTCGAGAGCTGGTACAAGAACCGCGCAGAGTTGAGACGCACTCACGAGCTGAAGATGGGACCAACCACAGTGATTTGTACGCGCATTCATCATCTCTGAAACGCGGACATGAAATTATCACTCAGGAGAAACTACCGCCTATTCCTTACAGGTCTGGCCCAATCTGTGAAGGAATCAGACTGTAAGCAGTCGCATTAGAGAAAATCATGAGCAGTCGTGTTTCACTCTGCTAGTGTAATTACACAGTTTTAATTCATAAGCAATGGTTCTAGATTCATTAATGCTCAAGAATATCCTACTATTTATAGATTAAAAAAACCTAGTTTTAGAAATACATAATCAAATAGAAAATGATATAATGTGGAAAGAGTAAAATAACTTAAATAAAATAATGAAATAAATAATTGTACTTTAAAATTGTGTTTCTTGATAAGCGAAATTATTAATATTCAATATTGGTAGGTAGGTGATAATCATTATCAGTTCGTTAATCAATTATAACGAAATTAATTGGAATAATTCTTATCCATTGGAAGTAAAAATATTATTGCAATTTTATATTAGAGTTTTAACTTATTTTCAATATCATTTTATTAAAATGAAAGGAAATAATTTCCTGATAAAATTAACTTATTTAAGAAATTGATAAGTTAGCAATAAAGTTACATAAACTTACTAATTAATACCAGAAAAAGATGTATAAGTTGTAAGTTCAGTGTGAGAAAGTGGTTCATTTTCTTCTTTTATAGTATGCAATTAATTAAAAAACACAAAATAATGTATCTTATATTTTTCATTATGATAAATTATGAGCAACTATTGATCGAATACCAATTAATCATTGATTATTCACCAATTAATCATTACTTATTCACCAATTAATCATTAATTATTCACCAATTAATCATTAATTATTCACCAATTAATCATTAATTATTCACCAATTAATCATTAATTATTCACCAATTAATCATTAATTATTCACCAATTAATCATTAATTATTCACCAATTAATCATTAATTATTCACCAATTAATCATTAATTATTCACCAATTAATCATTAATCATTTTTTAGAATTGCAATCACCAAATTACGTAACCAATTTACAAGGCAATTCGCAAAGATTAATTATAATTATTGATCGCAGCCTTTTAATCGGTGATTATAATCGATGATAAAAAGATCACTTTTCTACGACGAAAAAAAAATTTCAATGACGATGAAAAGATCATTTTTTTACGACGATAAAGTTTTCGCCGAAAATCTATTCGTAGCTAATCAAACATTTTCAATTTGGTTTTCGTCGGACTTTTCCAACGATGAATCGCAACGATAGTCTTTTAATTTATGATATTGACTTTACGATAAGCACGACAATAATATAGTTTTTTATTATTATTATTTTATTTAATTTATTCAACCAAGTATACATTTTTGAACTGAGATGTCCCTGCTACGATTTTTATTTGTTCGTAATACTCATCTGTCCATTATGTAGGTATAAATACTAGGGCAAGTTACGAATTATCGGTCAGCTTCACATCTTCGGTCAAATAAGAAAAAACAATATACCTAATAATTTTATTTTTATCATGGATATCAATTAAAATTGAATGATCATTTTTTTCTTATATGACCGAATATGTGGAACCGACCGATAATTCGTAACTTCCCCCACTTCTTTCTTTTTCTCTCCAGTGCGTGTTAGAAGGTAGGATAACGTACCTGATGAGAAAATAATTCGACATCACGCGACCAGAAATAAATTTCGATCATCTAATATTAGTTACCGATGTGAAGATATTGTTATTCATATTATTATAAATAATATTATTATCATTTTATAATCATATTATCATTATATAAATTATATAATGGTTAATAAATAAATAAGGCAGTGGGAATTAAAGTAAAATAGGTTTTTATCAGGATAATTAAAAAAATAAACACAATTTCATCTACCAGTCGAAAATTATACGTTATAATTTCTGGGTAAGTTCCTAGTTATAGAATGCTTTCATATTTTTGATCGTATATAAACCTATATAATAATAGATCATAATTTAACTAATTGAAGTAAAGGTTTAAATTATAATTATTATATGATTTTATACTTGATTGAAAATGTGAACCGTTCGATTACACGGAACTTACCCTATCAACAGAAAATATTGAAATGATAGTGTATGATTTTTGCGATATAAAATACGATCGATATCTTACCTGTACACGGAGGGTGTCCTTATTTTGGGACAGCAATATGGATACAGGCAGGATGACGATAATCATCGATCTGACGATTACAATTTTTCGACTGCGTTGTTTTGAAATTATTAAAGTGAAATATGCGACACTCTCCGGTCAGTACACCGGGGATAAAAGTAAACTTGAGAATTAAATTGTTAGTTTAATAAATTTGAATTAAATTTTTTATTAATTAATTTCATACAAAAAGGCTTTTGTTAAAGTAATATGTAAAAAAGCATTTATGGAGACTTATTTCATCTTGAAAATAGCCAAACAAAATGTAAGATTATATATTAATATAGAATATAGTTAAATAAAATAAATAATAATTGAGACAATGGAGAAGAATACTCTTTACAAAACTGCAAGTCACGTTCACATAATATAAAATTTATTAACACATTTTTGATTGTTCGAATAGAACACAAAACTAGAAATTTAATGGAAGACGTAAACAAAGGCGAGAGTACCTAGCTAGAAAGTGTTCCTCGTATGAATAGCATAGGGATGGTGTGTTAGCCGGGAGAGAAAGACTACAGAATGTTGCCAAAGCAGGTTGTGGTCACTAGGGTTACTTACAATGTATATTTATACACATTTATGTATTTCCTAGGTGTATATGGAGGCAATTAAGAAAAGAATTTAATTAATTGTACGGACTCTATGAATTATTGAAACAGTGTAAATTATATAATGTATGGGCAACCAGTTTAAATAGTATGGATTTACATTGAATAAAAGACCACCTTGGTAGAAAGTTATTAGAATTGTTTTATTGTAATAATGTTATTAATTATTGCAAACCATACATAAAAAATATTTAGTTACAATATCGGTGAAACTGAATTATTTTAATTTTATTACATTTCTGGGCTTCTTTAACCTTTCACTGTATAGTGGATCATATATGACATTGTAGGAATACTATAGCAATAAATATATTGATTATTTTTTATCATGTTTTTATTAATAATTTAGATTGATGTATATATTTTAAATTTCCATAATTTTGTTACTTTTCTTGATTAAATATTGAAGATTTTTTTTTCATTGCATCATAAAATTTTCATTATAATTTAAAGGCAGAGGACTTTAACGTACGTTTTCACGTAGTTTATTTTAATATTTTTTTAATACAAAGAGAAACAATTTTACAGTTAAATATTTTTTTTCGTAATTAATACAATAAATCTGAATTAAGAGCACCTTACGTTGCAAACAAAGTTAATAGCGTTTGGTATAATACACTAGCCGTGTTCAGAAGGGTTAAACGCATCGTTAGTTCGCCGCAAGAAGTAGAAGAATAAATCATGTGACGGTGGTGCGTACAACCTGTGCGGTTACATAAAGTGCCAAATTGCCCATAAATTTGACTATAAATAATTGTAGCAGAATAGTAAGAAAAATGAGGCGGGCGTACGTACGTATGAACTAAAACTAGTGCATGTATTTGATAAACATTTATAATGTTCATAATTATAATATACTAGCGGTAACTTTTGGTAGGAAGAAAACACCCTTTGATGTGTTAGAGGTGAATATGGTGGGTACATTGCACATTATCGTAGATCAACACTGGTGAAAACATCGAAGATTGTGAGTAATGTTGTTCAATAAATGGATCATTATTTTATTATGAAAATTGTCAGCTTTACCGCGAAGATTGTGAGTGACTTCTTCGATGATTTTTTTTTCCAAAATCATCGATTGGCCCATCTTTATTTTCATTATTTTATAATTTGATTCTTTCACTAATATTTCACTAATGGAAACAAACTTGTGAACAAACATTTTCTCATCAAATATATTTATATGTGTGCATCAATAATTAATTTTAAAAATTAAATGATACTAAAGAATTATATACTAAAGAAATAAATCATACTTTTCAAAATATATTTGAAAACCTTCGGTTAATACAAAATGCTAAACAAATTTAAATAATTATAATACATTAAGGCCCCCTTCACACTTGCGTTTCTCAACGCCGCCTTTAAAAAAATGCTCATGGCAAAAAGTTTAGCTACAATTGATTTTAACGGAGCACTTCACACTTGCGTTTTTTTACCAGCATTTTTTCTAACGCAAGTGTGAAGGGCTCCGTTAAAATCGATTACAGCTAAACTTTTTGTCATGAGCATTTTTTTAAAGGCGGCGTTGAGAAACGCAAGTGTGAAGGGGCCTAAGAATATAAACACAAACTCAAATTGATACATTTTCTAATTCTCTAAGATTTTACCCGAAATTATTGCTTAAATTCCAGTGTTGGAGTAAATCTCCCTGTGTATGTCAGTTAGAATGTTCAACCCCTAAACTCTCTTTATAATGGTAACTAATTTATATTATTAATTCCATTTCTTATTAACATTAAAAAATGATCTAACTGAACATGTTTTCAATTCGCCGAAACGTACCATCTTATCCAGCCAGAAGATTTGGAACAGTTTGACTTTCAGTATCTCAAAAACCATGTACAAAATCAATAGCCTTATGGAAAATATATTCGAATTTAATTTTAAAATGGCACCATTTTAATCATACTAACAAGTAAATATAATAAAAGTGCTTCTCCGGAACACCCTGTATAGTCCACTTCAATATCAAGAAAATCGTAGCAGGTGGTAAAACTGAACAAAATGTTAAACACTTAATCTGTCACGATAAAAAATTATCGGATATATATTTAAATTAGGAAGTTTTTTATTTGATATAAACACGAGTCCTCTAACAAGATTATAAGTAGAACATTATTTGAAACTTAATGAAAACTCGTACGTGGGTAACATGACCGTAAGGTAAAGTTGTAAATTAAACTTTGTAAAAAGTCATGATTGGTAAACATGGCCGTAAGGAAGAATTGTAGACGAAGCTTTCATTCAATTCACCTTCGCATCTTCTCCGCATCTTCATCCACTTCCAATTTCTATCCTTGTGGCCATTCTTCAGATGCAAGTGGCACAGCATTGCGGGTGGTAGCTTGCATCAAAGCCTGCTGACGTCACAGTCAATATCTACTAGCAATAACACAGCAGAGAGCCTCTGTTAGCTGCCCTAATAACAAGCTAGCCTGCTGAGTCGATAGACAAATGATGCTTGCTCTGGGTACACTATTGGAAAACAGAGACTGTGAATCTGGACTCTTCGCGCGGTTGTTTCCAGGGGGAACTCTAACAGTGTGATATTATTGGTAGATTGTCAATGTTTTTAAAAACTTTCGGGAATATAAATTAGTATTTTCTATATATAGAATTCATGTGAATATTTGCACTCATAAATTTCATAAAGAAAAAACTTAATTAATATTGAATATCATGAAATAATTGTATTGACAAGAAAGAAACCGAGGAATTTTAAACGGCAAGAAAAAATACCTTCTCATACCTATTCAATTTGTTCTTTCACTAATTTCAATTTGGATATTCTTTGGCTAAAATTTTCTTCCCCTGACTGAACACAATAGGATTTTAGTTCTTTTTGAGCCGCAGATACTGAGTTATCGTGGGAGTTTCCTCAAGCTTAACTCATTTACATCATCTATCTGGTTAACCCGAAAGCAAACAGGTAAACCAGTTAGAGTCGGTTAGCTTTGAAGTCGGAGTCCTGGTCTTTAGTGTCCCTACGACACGTTACGACTTAGCGCCAGTGGGGCCTGCTACGCATCCTCTGTTAAACCAGCTAACTGGTGTTAACTTTAAGGGGGTCTGCATAAAAAGATTGCAGGGAAACGTTATGGTTCCAGGGCTCTAAGACCTTTAGCTCTATTATTTAGAGTTTTAGAGATCCACTTAATGCCGTTAAAATGCAGTTTAGTCAATTATAGAAATAGAATTCGTTTTAAGTTCGACAACTGTGTTTTTTTCTGTTTTTATATTAAAAATAATAATATATGTAATTTCCTGAATTTTACCAATTATTTCATTTAAATTGTACATTCAATTTTAATTTTATTTTCTGGTTTCAGATTCTTTAAAAATGACAATATCTCTAATTCATTTGTATCGCTTATTTCATTGAAACTGTACATCACATCCTTCATATATGTTTAATATAATAAAAAAATTGAATAACCATGATTACAGCCACGTAAATTCTTATTCAACATTCATGTTATGTTCATTATTGTCATCTTGTACTAAAAAATTGGCAATTGTTCGAAGTCATGAAATGCTATTACAGCTAACATGTCAGTTGGATGTTTTCCTGACCATAAAACAATTCAAAGTCGCTCATTATTGAAGACGCTGATTTTAGTCTTTAAATTAGTTTTATAGTTCGTTTAGAAAATAAAGTATGGGTGCATTCTAGCGCAGAAACTAGGAAAATAATATAAGTATCTTTGTTATAAATAGTTGAACGGTTGTTGAAGTCAAAAACTTTGAAAATTTCATCACTTATTGTACTCATGAATTTTGATTCAAAATTTGTATGAATTTTCCTTCTAAAAAATTGATTAAAATTAAAATATTTCATCACACTTCATTCAATGATTAAAAAAATAAACAATAAATATATATTATTCGCAAAAATAAGCTTTTTACTGACTACATGATTCTTAACTGAAGAATCTAGGTGATAGCATCAATAAAATTCATTAATTTGTTCCTACACAAGTCAACAAATTTTGTAATCCTAACTCGACGATAAATCGTCTTTTCACGCTCCCTCTATTTTATACACAGGCAATTTAATTATAAATCTTTGTGATTAACTTTTTCAGTCGCTTGTAATTAATTAAGTCATCCGATGAGAACGGGGATAAAAATCGAAATTGAATTGTCTGTCCAACAGCTTCCGACCCAAATTCAGTCATTATTGAACTTTTCTGAGGAGTTTTAACGGGCGGTAAACCTGGAACTGACTGTAGAAATGGAGACATTTACAGTGTCTACAGGCCTCATCATCTACAGTGTCTACAGGCCTCATCATCTACAGTGTCTACAGGCCTCATCATCTACAGTGTCTACAGGCCTCATCATCTACAGTGTCTACAGGCCTCATCATCTACAGTGTCTACAGACCTCATCATCTACAGTGTCTACAGACCTCATCATCTACTGTGTCTACAGTCCTCATCATCTACAGTGTCTACAGGCTTCGTCATCTACAGGTGTCTTCAGGCCTCATCATCTACAGTGTCTACAGGCCTCATCATCTACAGTGTCTACAGGCCTATGCAAGTTATCTTTATTGTAACGATCGATAATCCTACAGTGTACAGTTCTCGATACACTAGATACCATGTACACTGTACAGTTCTCGGTACATTAGATACCCTGTACAGTTCTCGATACACTAGATACACTGTACAGTTCTCGATACTCTAGATACACTGTACAGTTCTCGGTACAGTGTATCACACACGTTTCTGACTTTTTCCCATCCGTAGCTCCATTCGCTTCTGCTCAAAAATATAATCAACCGTGAAAACGGTTTATTGGAAAAAATAAGAAAGAAAAGATCACATATAACTATTTGGGACCTCCTGCTGCCCAGTGTGCCAAGTTAGATAGGGTATATTGGATTGGGAGAGATTTCCTAAATGAGGAAAAGACTGCAATCATTGAGCTATGACGCTACTTTATTAGAGATCTCGAGAGAATGAAGTAAAATAAGAGAAAAATAATCGATGATTCGGCAATATAATTCTGAAACATATTTCAAAGAATTACTTAAATTAATATTTTCAATTATGGTAATAATGAATGAAATAAAGAGTGTTATTATGGAAAAGAAATGTATGAATTAATTGTCATCTTCATATCGCAAGATGTCACCTTTCTATCTAATACATGACAACACTTAGTTCCATTATATTTCAACCATTAATTTATTATTTGGGAGGTTTTATTTCCACTGGGACGGTAAGCAATGCATATCATTAAACATTTCGGGGATTTATCATTTTGCTTCTTGTGCTGCAGTAGCAATTTAAAATGTGTCGGCTCTTCCATCCTTTTGATTTATGTTCGGATATGAAGCTCTAGCCAGTGTCTTCGTATGTGTGCTGCTGGCTTGGGCTTCAGAGATAATTTGAATTTTAGAACATTATTGGTCTTAAAAAGATATTCATATGTTTTAATATGAGTAATTTTCTTTAGTTATTCATTATAGCATGAATAATGAATATCATTTCTAAGTGAAATAAATCCAATCCATAAGCTTTTTCTATTATTTATTTTAATATTATTTCAATACTAGTTTTATCAACTTTATGAGTATATTTTAATTGTATATATTACATGGTAATATTTTGTCCTAACTATTTTAACTACATACTAAAAAAACAATTAAAAAAAAGGTCTTAAAGTTTTAAATCAAACATTGATTAATTTATTATACTACATAACTGTTTGATATGTGGGGTAAGTTCCAAGTTATCGAACAGTTACTCATTTCCGACCATATAAAAAAGATCTAATTTAAAACAACTACTTTAGATTTAATAGAATATAGTTTTTCTCTATATGATCGTAAATGTGGAACAGTCCGATAAATCGTAACTTACCCTTAGTTAAATGCATATGAGTTACACAGCTGTGATAAATATTTAAAACTAGTGTAATTCCCCATTAAAATTAATGGGGTATCAATAGTAAAAGAAAAAAATACGTAGAAAAATTACAGGTGTAAAAAAATGTATGTATAAAAGATTATGTAAAAAATTTATGCAAAAAATGAACAAATTGTTTATGTAGATTAATATTTCATGTAAATGAATTTTTTCATGTAAATAAATTTTTCATTTAAATAAATGTTTCATTTAAATAAATGTTTCATTTAAATAAATGTTTCATTTAAATAAATGTTTCATTTAAATAAATTTTTCATGTAAATAAATTTTTAGTGTAAATATATTTTTCATGTAAATAAATTTTTCATGTAAATAAATTTTTCATCTAAATAAATTTTTCATGTAAATAAATTTTTCATCTAAATAAATTTTTCATGTAAATAAATTTTTCATCTAAATAAATTTTCATGTAAATAAATTTTTCATGTAAATAAATTTTGCATGTAAATAAATTTTTCATGTAAATAAAATTTTCATGTATATAAATTTTTCAAAGGAAAAATAGAAAATCAATTCAAATAAATATCGATGATTATCCAATATTTACATTAATATAAATTGGTGTTTATAACTTGACATCTGTCCCCGTGTATTACGAGAGTTACCCCTTAGAAAATTTTGTAAACTCTCTTCAGTAAATATTAGTTGGTGTTAGAAAAAAACATCCAAGATTATCTTTGTCAAATGATCTTTCCGTTTATATATTTTTGGCGGTCTTATGACTGCAAAATCTGCTGATTAATTTTATTATGTGACTTCAACATCAATGTTGTCTATGACCTGAATATCATACCATATTCCTGTACGGGGTGAACACTAAAATGATCAGTTTTAAAACGCTTATTATATGTAAAGGAATTTATTGATTAATATGGAAAGTTAATAAACAATTTTAATGCTAAAATCCTAAGTTGTACCAAGCTATTTTATTTTTTGAAAATATAACACGCTAAATTTTTTTAAAAAGGCCAGAAGAAGCAGACATTCTTTAAATAATTAAAAAATCTTTTTAAAATTAAATGGTGACAACGAACTACTAAACATTGATGAATTCTTGTGATGAAATGACTCTCTGTAGGGCTGCAGAATCAAGCCTGTTGTTTTCTTCCATGATGTTTGCCTTGAGGTATGCAGTTGCGGTGGTGTTGTTCCTGTATACTTTGCTTTTCAAACAACCCCACAAATAAAAATATAGAACTATTAGGTTGGACCAAATATCACCAAATTTTTAAATTAGCTTGCCAGGAAATTCATTCCTCAGAGCAGCCACTGAAACTCTTGCATTGAGGCATGTGGCACCGTCTTGCTGAAAATAAAAATGACCAATCTTTTTTTGTGATACTATAGGAAAAAAAAAAATCATTGCGCATCTGAATTAACAGTGCCTGCAATTCCAGTCAGTTCTTAAATAAACTTAGGGTCTAACTCTGCAATTATATCCATGTGCAATGTGTAAAGCATGATTCACTTACTCATTTAAAACATGTGTAATTGTGTACACCATGTATAAACTGTTTGAAATGGGTATTACATGTAATGTGGTTTCACATCCATATGTATTACATGTGGTTTTATATGGTCATTACCTATGGTTGAAATATGTTATAAGTATGGTATTTGACATGTTGCTATGAATGTGGTAAATTACATATGGTAGCCACATGTTATAAGTATTGCAATTGACATATGGATATGATGTTGTCAATTAAACAAGTATACAATCTCTATTTGATATGGTTTTTATGATATGTTTTTAAAATGGCATATCCACATGTTATATATTTATGTGTTTTCATGATGGTTTGATGATTTAATGTTTATTTCACATATCTGTACTGTAGTGCCACATTATAACCATTAAACCACATGGTAAACATGTGAATGAAATATGGAATTGTTTGCAGGGACCAACCTGTAACCCGTTGAGAATGAAGAGGAAAGGCATGGGTATTATCAGAGTTTCGACTTGCTGCAAACTATTGAACTTTGTATGTTCTAATATGAAATTAACTTTTATTTATATTATTTCAAGAAACGACGAATCAAGTCGAATATCCGGCCATGATGAAATACATTTGTATTTCATCATTTATGATTTGTTAAAATGTTATTGACTGCAGTGCTGTTTTAAACCTGCTTATTTTTAATGCTCACACAGTATCTGTAAAAAAACATATCAATATTAAGTATTATAGTGTTACTAATTTTCATAATTGTGTTTTATATATAGATATTTTTTTAATTCTATTAATAAAACAAATATTTTGTGGAAAAATTAATATAAGCACAATTAAAATTATATAAAAACAATAAAATCAAAGAAAATTATATCTATAACAATATTGTAATATTATATCTATAACAATATTGTAATATTATATCTATAACAATATTGTAATATTATATCTATAACAATATTGTAATATTATATCTATAACAATAATTTTCAGATTGAAACATAATTTTTCAAAATTTCTATTTTTTTTTCATTATGGTTGGCAGTTTTTAACATACATGTCATTAAATGGTTAGTACCCAGACAGAAAGTTATGGTGGGGATATAAGAATTGAGTGGGAAGA
This sequence comes from Caprella mutica, assembly GCA_947561585.1. Lineage (NCBI taxonomy): Eukaryota > Metazoa > Arthropoda > Malacostraca > Amphipoda > Caprellidae > Caprella > Caprella mutica. The sequence continues at coordinate 170,116 of CANNZV010001112.1, read as the reverse complement.
AATATGTTTTAAATTGAAAAAAAAAATTATTGAACATTTTCATTATAAATCGACGGGGAAAATAAATTAATTATATAGTATGTTATATTATAAAATTTAATGAACCAATACTGAAATAATATACATTGAATATCTCTTATTTATATATTCTAATTATGATAATTTAACCAGTAAAATATTGAAGTTTAAAATTCACTAGGTACTTAAAAAGTTCGATTTAAGGATCAATATTATTTAACTTCACATATAAAATTATAATATTGTACTTCAATGATTGAATATAACATTTGAATACAATATTAAATATTATATTCTCCAACTTACGATTTTAGCATCTACGATATTCGATACACCGATACGCGTGACCTTATCGTGTATAACATCTCCCCCTGGTATCTCGACTGAGGTAAGGTTAAAGTTAATTAAGGTGAGAGATAAGGTTTACCTCTATCGCAAAGGTGAGTGAATGATGTATAGCCGTGTAATGGAAACTGTCTATATGTGTTGCCTTAAACGATATTCAATTATAGGTTCGGTATGTCCAAAATATATTACACCACTTATAAGGGGACATGGGAGATACAGGTGGTGGTAACGTACACTTTTGATATTCATCGGGTGAGGTCATCTCACTCTCCCCCCCCCCCAAAAAAAAAAAAACCTACTCTTTTACAGCAAAATAAATTTATTAGATTTGAGTGAATTTATAAAATAGAGTTAATTCAGTTTAAAAATACAGATAGGGTAAGTTACGAATTATCGGTCAGTTACACATCTTCAGTCATAAGGAAAAACTATGAAATAAAAATTAAATAATAATTATTATATATAGGTTTTTCCTATATCACCGAAGATGTGGAACTGACCGATAATTCGTAACTTACCCAATACACATTATGTATATATGTCAATAAAACATATATTTTAAATGTATATGTTATTATATATAGTTTGTACAATCATTTTTTACATCATTTTTTCCTTTTTTCAATTAGTTTTTTTGTGTGTAGCAGCAGATTACAAATAGCAGATACACTGTGCTAGAGTTAACTTACATACCGAGAAAATGAATACAGGTGAGCATATTCTACCAGCAAAGTTAAATTGTGTTTAAAAACATAATATTTATCTGGATTGCAGAACTTTAATGTTAACAAATAACTGATTTTGAGGAAAGAAAAAGTGGGTTATTTTGACCCATTAATCTTAAGTCTTACACTAGTATACATCAAAGTAGGGTGTAGTGATAAGGTAGTAATGAGGTAGTGATAAGGTAGTAATGAGGTAGTCATAAGTTAGTCATAAGTTAGTCATAAGTTAGTCATAAGGTAGTCATAAGGTAGTCACAAGGTAGTCATAAGGTAGTCATAAGGTAGTCACAAGGTAGTCATAAGGTAGTCATAAGGTAGTCATAGGGTAGTCATAAAATATCAATAACGGTTAATAAGGCTTTTACTTTTAACAAATACCTACTTTATTATTATTGTGAAATTTAGCATAAATTTTATTCACGTTCTATAGTGTGAATTTAAGATTATTCTAAGATTTATTTACAGATGAATTTAATTAATGATTAATTTTTGAATTGAGTTTTATTTAATCATTTCATGGTTACTTTAATATTTTTTCTGTTCATTACCAAAAGTTAGACTGGAGTTTTGTCATTCAAATTAAAATTCAAATTAATATAATATGATTTACAGAAGTAAAAAGCATATGCAAACCATGATTATTAAAAATATGCAGAACTGAAAAGAACACAGACTAACTTAATTTGCAACTAATTGAAATGTTATATATTTATTCACGAAGTTGTCATGTCTATCCCGTCAAAACTGTTCTATTTTGGAATTGCATAAGATCTGTTAGAGTAGTTGCAAAGAGAGTTGTCTCTGTTTTCAACAGCGAATAGAGATTTGGAAACATGTTCCCCTCACAGTTTGACGGACAGATGCAATTTACAAAAGAGGGAACATTCTCATGAACAAACGTGCGGAAAAACATACCATCCGAATGAACTACATAATGCCGTCACAGTGGAATGGGATATTTCATCCAGTAGTTGGGTATCGAAAGAAGTGGTTGTGTTTTGGTTTAAATAACAATATCTTATATAATGATAATATATATTGAGTAAAAAAATATGCAAAATGTACACCGAAATCAAGCCCCTATATAAGTAAAAAAAACTGTACTTATTTTATAATGTTAGTAGAGAATAAAAATATAAATAATCTTTCAAAATAAATTTTCCCTAAATCAGTACCGGAAAATATTAAATATTACAAAGGAAAAATAATACCTACAAAAAAATACATCTGGTAAAATTGTGAATAAAATTAATAAAAATTCACTCAAGTTTTATTTAATGACCAACATTTTATAAAAATAGTATCTGTAAAAATCTATATATTTAATTTTAATTTCTTGACCTATCAAAAAATAATAATATTCTATCAAATTTAATAATGAATGTTATAGGCAATGGATTGAATTAGGAAAAAAATCTATTGAAATAAGAAGCATTAATAAGAAAAATAAGAATTGAAATAGCTATATATTAATTATTATTCGCCAGTACCTGTTATTATGTACTAGCTAGATTTCTTATTATTAGGTAATCGCAAAAATTATAACCAACATATCGTCTGTTATTGTCGTCTATTATATTGATCATATTTTATCGCCATAGATAGATGATCTTTTTTTCATTTATTATAATCACCTATCGAGAACAGACGATAAGGGAATAGTAAAAATCAGGAAACTATTCCAATGTCACGTAAAAAGAATTACGCAAAAATGAATAAAGATAATTAGGAAGAGAGATAACAACCGTAACTACCCGCGACTGCAAGTTTCTCGTTGCCGTGCCGCACCCAAACGGATGATATCACCGTAAGTTCACGCATTAGAATATATGAATTAATTTATCCTTTAATGATAGCTAGCGTGTTTAAATCGAATAATTGACTCCCATCTTCTACATGAAAACGCAGACTCCCTCCAAAATAAGTGGCTAAAGTGTAGGAGATTTCTCTAGATTTTCAATTAGCGTCAAAGATCGTCCGTAATAAGGTTTACAACTTATACCTCAATCATTTGCTACCTTATAAGGCTTCTTAAATAACAAACTCCTGCCATGCAACGTGTGCTTGCTTGCACTTAGCTTGGCCTTATCATGTCTAAAATAGTAGAACGGTGAAAATATATTTTTCGTAAAAAAAGTTATTAATAAAGGACATCGTATGATTAATATCATTGATTTTTTTCATATATTGAGAAACGATTAATAAAAAGTATTCAGAATGGTTCTATGGTTGCATGTCAGCTTCAATTACAACATTAAATTTGAACGTACTGAAGAACAATTGTAAAAATGATCTGGTTTTGATAATCATTTGAAATAGCGTCATGTATACGTACTCTGTGGTTTTAGATGATAAAATTGAACATTGCTAGGTTAAGCAGAATTGAAAAAATAAATGATAAAATTACATAAACTGTACATATAGTGTGTATAGTTACCGTAAAAAAATTAAAAATATATATTAATGTTAAAAATCTAAATTAGAAAATTGTTTCTCATTATAAACATACAAAAAAAAAATTGATATGGACATGAATATTTTTTATTGATGAGTAGACTTGTTTTGATATTGAAATTGTTAAAAGGCAGATGTTAATAGTCATGTTTGCTGGTGGTCTACAGGGAAAGAAACTTCCTAGAAAGAGTTGTTAATGTTTGAATTTAATAGCCTTTATATAGTGTAGTTAGTAATTATAAGGGACTAATGAACTGTAAGGGACTAATGAACTATAAAGGACTAATGAACTATAAGGGACTAATGAACTAAAAGGGACTAATGAACTATAAGGGACTAATGAACTGTAAGGGACTAATGAACTGTAAGGGACTAATGAACTGTAAGGGACTAATGAACTATAAGGGACTAATGAACTATAAGGGACTAATGAACTATAAGGGACTAGTGAACTGTAAGGGACTAATGAACTGTAAGGGACTAATGAACTATAAGGGACTAATGAACTGTAAGGGACTAATGAACTATAAGGGACTAATGAACTGTAAGGGACTAATGAACTGTAAGGGACTAATGAACTATAAGGGACTAATGAACTATAAGGGACTAATGAACTATAAGGGACTAGTGAACTATAAGGGACTAGTGAACTATAAGGGACTAATGAACTATAAGGGACTAATGAACTATAAGGGACTAATGAACTGTAAGGGACTAATGAACTATAAGGGACTAATGAACTATAAGGGACTAATGAACTATAAGGGACTAATGAACTGTAAGGGACTAATGAACTATAAGGGACTAATGAACTATAAGGGACTAATGAACTGTAAGGGACTAATGAACTATAAGGGACTAATGAACTATAAAGGACTAATGAACTGTAAGGGACTAGTGAACTATAAGGGACTAATGAACTATAAGGGATTTATCAGGACTATAAAACTTAGAACAATGTTTAACTTTTTAGATAGTATTTATTGTAACTATTATGTGTCTCAAACAAACAAGTGACAATATATATAAAGATGTATTAAATGATTAGATTAATAGCAGGATAAAATTCAATATTTACGGGTGATAAAATTATAATTTTTTAAAAAATATTTTTATTATCTAAAAATATTTCCCAAATTATAAAAAATGATATAGAAATAGCAAGATCATACATTTCCACGATAAAATCGTTCTTAACGATATTGTATTTATAAAAAATAGTAAATGGTTATTTAAAACTATATTTAATCAAAATTGGTAGAAAAGTAATAACTATAACAAATTTAAAAAAATAGAAGCATGTGAGTAGGTATTACTTAATAAATTAAATATATTAATTAATTACCTTTTTTTAATCGCAAAAATATCTATCGAAACAACAATAATAATTAAAGATAATATAATTATATTTCTAATTCAATTCTATAAACACTATATATCTTTTTCTATTTATTGTTATGATACGCACTATTAAATATTACTTACGGTAGCGATACATTATTTCTGGCGCAGACGGAGCCTTTCACATCTTACCTGTGGACAGGTGAAACTAATTAACGATTATTGTTTCCTCTGAGCAAACAGTAAAAATTAGAAATAATCGTCGCTAGTGGCAATAAGACGATTAAACATCAACCGTTTAGAAAGTACTGTTTGCAATGCAGTTAAATGCCTTTAACTTATAGGTCTAGATTCTAGAAACAGTTCTCACACCGTACAGGTAATTGTACTGTAAAAGTACAGGTAAAATATACTGTATATATGTTCCGCGCAATTTGCCTATTTTGCACAATCTCGAGAATGTGCTGCGCGTTTATAGGATCACGGCAAATTGCACGGACTATATAATTATTACATTGTATATGTTCAGTTGTTATACATTTTAAGTCGATATTTATGATTTTAAATCGTTCATAGGATATTCTAGCAAAATTAATTGAATTAATTAATACGTTAATCAACGAAATTTATTGGATTTTAGGTCAATTAAGTAAATTAAATAAATTGAATTTAAATCAATTAAATTAATTGAATTTAAGTAAATTAAATCAATTGGATTTAAATCGATTAAATTAATTGAATTTAAGTAAATTAAATAAATTGAATTTAAATCAATTAAATCAATTGAATTTAAATCAATCAAATCAATTGAATTTAAGTAAATTGAATCAATTGAATTTAAGTAAATTGAATCAATTGAATTTAAGTAAACTAAATAAATTGTTAATAAATTGAATTTAAATCAATTAAATAAATTGAATTTAAGTAAATTGAATAAATTGAATTTAAATCAATTAAATAAATTGAATTTAAGTAAATTGAATCAATTGAATTTAAGTAAATTGAATCAATTGAATTTAAGTAAATTGAATCAATTGAATTTAAGTAAACTAAATAAATTGTTAATAAATTGAATTTAAATCAATTAAATAAATTGAATTTAAGTAAATTGAATAAATTGAATTTAAATCAATTAAATAAATTGAATTTAAGTAAATTGAATCAATTGAATTTAAGTAAATTGAATCAATTGAATTTAAGTAAATTGAATCAATTGAATTTAAGTAAATTAAATAAATTGTAAATAAATTGAATTTAAATCAATTAAATAAATTGAATTCAAGTAAATTTAATCATTTGGATTTAATTCAAATAAAAAGTTAATCATTTAAATTGATTGAATTTAGATCAACCAAATCGTTAATCAACTAAATTGATACAATATACAAACACTGATTTAAAATATTACATATTAATTTAAAAAATGTATCTATTCCACACAAGTTTTTTTATATTAATAATTATAACAATGGATTGTTACAGTTTATGTTTCTTTTTCAATCTTTTTAATTACCCACTGAAGAGTCATCGCTAGTGTATTCACTAAAATACCAGTCTCTTTAAAACAAGATAATTAAAAATTATCGAATATCTATCAAGATTAGAGTTTGGAGGTATAAAATAACTGTAGATATCTATCGGTAAATTAGACGCTATCGTTAGACGATTTGTATCGGTGATATCGGTAAAATATCTCACAGTGGAGAACTTTTTGGTAATCAAAAGTGAAGATGTAAAATATTAAGATGACCCATTGATTAAACATGATTTTAAATACATATATTATAATTATTCAGTTTTTTCTTATATGACCGAAGATGTGAAACTGACCGATAATTCGTAACTTGCCCTACCTAACAATTAGATAAAGGATGGTAGATTGATCCATTACGGATATCCTTACGGTATCCCACTAAGATGAAAAATACCTATATAGTAAATAATAATACATATAAATCAAACGAAAAATAGTATTACTATTTTTACTAATTTATGCAGAATTTGAAAGAAAAATTGAGATAAGAAAGTTATTTAATTTCTATGGTATACCCCAGGCAAGAAGGATTTAGTGCTGGGATATTCCCTTAATATCCCAGTCACACGAGCGTTTTGTGGAGCGTTGAAAACGCTCTAAAATGCTCGTAACATGGATACGTATGAAATGGGTTTAACAATAATTTCCTCAGAGTCAAAAACGCTGTGAAAAAACGCTCGTGTGACCGGGCCTTTACTATCCAAGAAATAAATCTTTCTTGCCTGGGAAAAATTTTGAAACTAATGTCGCAGTTACGTTAAAGTAACTGAATTCTGACCAATTATACTAGGTCAGATAAATCTTTGGGTAAAGTAGCAAATAGATATTATTATTAAAATTACGTATCAATATAATATAATATTATCATTATAGATAGAATGTATATTAATTTTAAAACTATGATGCAGTAATTAAAATTAATTAATAATAGCCATTTTAATTTTAGCAGGTATTTTATTCGTATGTATGGTATTCACAACCTAATCTTAAGTCAATAATTTGAGTGATAGTTACAATTTATTAATACATAATACCATAGCTTCTTATTGATTAATAAATGATTAGTAAAATGAACTCATCTCTATGAAACTTAAATAATAATTATAAATATTAACCAAGGAAGTAATTATAATTAACAAAATTAGATTCCAATCTTTCAGTACTAAAACAATTTCTGTAAAATTTTAGTAATAACCTACAGTATATTTACTAATATCTCAGAAACAACAATAATATCTTTGTAACAATTTATTAATATTTTAATTGGTTCATCTTTTTACAGTTCAAAATTTTTATTAAATATATTATAAAAATAAATCACAATTTTAAAAAATATTCAAACTCATACACTTATTCGAAAGAATTAGATAATATTTTTGAAAATATTATTTAAACATTTACAAAAAACAATTTATTATTTCATGTTCTTTCACCGGAGAGTAGACCTACGTACAATCTATATTAAAAATCAATATCTATTTACTCAACCACAGACAATAAAATGAGATCAATTGGAAATAGCAAATTAGAATGGGGTTTTAGACTTCTAGAGAATTTAAATTCTCTCTAATTTATACAGTTCTTATCACCTAACACAGTCTACGGTCACATAAAGAACTATCAGGAATTACGCAAAACAATTGCCAACATAGTTCTGGGGCTGGCATTTACTGTGTACGCCTAGTTGCAACATAGGGACTGACTGGAAGAACAGAACTATGGTAGAAATAGTCTGCTCATGAATATCGGTAGTTGTTAGTCTGCTCATGAATATCGGTAGTTGTTAGTCTGCTCATGAATATCGGTAGTTGTTAGTCTGCTCATGAATATCGGTAGTTGTTAGTCTGCTCATGAATATCGGTAGTTGTTAGTTTGCTCATGAATATCGGTAGTTGTTAGTCTGCTCATGAATATCGGTAGTTGTTAGTCTGCTCATGAATATCGGTAGTTATTAGTCTGCTCATGAATATCGGTAGTTATTAGACTGCTTCTGAATATCGGTAGTTGTTAGTCTGCTCATGAATATCGGTAGTTGTTAGTCTGCTCATGAATATCGGTAGTTGTTAGTCTGCTCATGAATATCGGTAGTTGTTAGTCTGCTCATGAATATCGGTAGTTGTTAGTTTGCTCATGAATATCGGTAGTTGTTAGTCTGCTCATGAATATCGGTAGTTGTTAGTCTGCTCATGAATATCGGTAGTTGTTAGTCTGCTCATGAATATCGGTAGTTATTAGTCTGCTCATGAATATCGGTAGTTATTAGACTGCTTCTGAATATCGGTAGTTGTTAGTCTGTTTATGAATATCGGTAGTTTTTAGACTGCTTATAAATATCGGTAGTTGTTAGTCTGCTTATAAATATCGGTAGTTGTTAGTCTCCTTATAAATATCGGTAGTCATTAGTCTGCTCATAGATATCGGTAGTTATTAGTCTGCTTTAAAACATCGGTAGTTGTTAGTCTGTTTATGAATATCGGTAGTTTTTAGACTGCTTATAAATATCGGTAGTTGTAAGTCTGCTTATAAGTATCGGTAGTTATTAGTCTGCTCATAGATATCGGTAGTTGTTAGTCTGCTTTAAAACATCGGTAGTTGTTAGTCTGTTTATGAATATCGGTAGTTTTTAGACTGCTTATAAATATCGGTAGTTGTAAGTCTGCTTATAAGTATCGGTAGTTATTAGTCTGCTTTAAAACATCGGTAGTTGATAGTCTGCTTATGAATATCGTTAATTATTAGTCTGCTTATAGATATCGGTAGTTATTAGTCTGCTTTAAAACATCGGTAGTTGATAGTCTGCTTATGAATATCGTTAATTATTAGTCTGCTCATAGATATCGGTAGTTATTAGTCTGCTTTAAAACATCGGTAGTTGATAGTCTGCTTATGAATATCGGTAATTATTAGTCTGCTCATGACTATCGGTAGTTGTTAGTCTGCTTAAAAATATCGGTAGTTATTATTCTGCTTATAAATATCGGTAGTAAAAGTATTATAAATTTTCTTTGGGTAGTTTTAATTGTAGTAGGTTTAGGAAAAATGAAGGTAATAACAAAAAAATAGGATAGGAAGGAGTTAAAAATAACAAAAGAATTAAAGTGATAACGAAGAAATTAGAGTAGTAACAAAGAAATTAATTAAGTAACGAAGGAATTGGCTAGTAAAGTAGAAACTAAAGTTGTAACGAAAAATTAGAGGTGTTAATTAAAAAGCGAAATAATGAAAGTAGCAATGAATGATTATGTATAACAAGAATGTTCAATTAACATAATATAAACTGTCACTTTTTCAAATTTTCTTCAAATATTCAAAAGTTATCATATATTGTTGGTTATTATAAGAATAAATTACCATGGAAGTTGCATCATAAGTATATAAATAAATAAAGGTAGGGAAGCGAGACAATAACAACGGACTCTTTTAAAGAAGAGTATGGCATGTTTTCCTCTAGTTAGAAGAGGTTTATCAGAAGGAGTGTCTCTCCGGATCACCAAGCTTTAAGATATTGCTATCTTCATGACTGCTGGGAGAGCAGTTAAAAATAGAAAATAATGCATTGCAACTAAGAACAGCTAAATTCTGACCATAGGGGCTCATGTAATGATAAGATCTAGCTAATTTAAACCTATGGGGATAAAGCCAACTGAACTGGATAGGTAAAAGGGAGAAAATGTAACCAACATGTCAGGACTAGAGTGTACAGAGACTGTAATATCAGACTGAGTAACTGTACTCACCTTCTCAGGACTAGAGTGTACAGAGACTGTAATATCAGACTGAGTAAATGTACTCACCTTCTCAGAACTAGAGTGTACAGAGACTGTAATATCAGACTGAGTAACTGTACTCACCTTCTCAGGACTAGAGTGTACAGAGACTGTAATATCAGACTGAGTAACTGTACTCACCTTCTCAGGACTAGAGTGTACAGAGACTGTAATATCAGACTGAGTAACTGTACTCACCTTCTTAGGACTAGAGTGTACAGAGACTGTAATATCAGACTGAGTAACTGTACTCACCTTCTCAGGACTAGAGTGTACAGAGACTGTAATATCAGACTGAATAACTGTACTCACCTTCTCAGGACTAGAGTGTACAGAGACTGTAATATCAGACTGAATAACTGTACTCACCTTCTCAGGACTAGAGTGTACAGAGACTGTAATATCAGACTGAGTAACTGTACTCACCTTCTCAGGACTAGAGTGTACAGAGACTGTAACATCAGACTGAGTAACTGTACTCACCTTCTCAGGACTAGAGTGTACAGAGACTGTAATATCAGACTGAGTAACTGTACTCACCTTCTCAGGACTAGAGTGTACAGAGACTGTAATATCAGACTGAGTAACTGCACTCACCTTCTCAGGACTAGAGTGTACAGAGACTGTAATATCAGACTGAGTAACTGTACTCACCTTCTCAGGACTAGAGTGTACAGAGACTGTAATATCAGACTGAGTAACTGTACTCACCTTCTCAGGACTAGAGTGTACAGAGACTGAAATATCACACTGAGTAACTGTACTCACCTTCTCAGGACTAAAGTGTACAGAGACTGTAATATCAGACTGAGTAACTGTACTCACCTTCTCAGGACTAGAGTGTACAGAGACTGAAATATCAGACTGAGTAACTGTACTCACCTTCTCAGGACTAGAGTGTACAGAGACTGTAATATCAGACTGAGTAACTGTACTCACCTTCTCAGGACTAGAGTGTACAGAGACTATAATATCAGACTGAGTAACTGTACTCACCTTCTCAGGACTAGAGTGTACAGAGACTGTAATATCAGACTGAGTAACTGTACTCACCTTCTCAGGACTAGAGTGTACAGAGACTGTAATATCAGACTGAGTAAATGTACTCACCTTCTCAGGATTAGAGTGTACAGAGACTGTAATATCAGACTGAGTAACTGTACTCACCTTCTCAGGACTAGAGTGTACAGAGACTGTAATATCAGACTGAGTAACTGTACTCACCTTCTCAGGACTAGAGTGTACAGAGACTGTAATATCAGACTGAGCAACTGTACTCACCTTCTCAGAAATAGAGAGTACAGAGACAGTAATATCAGACTGAGTAACTGTACTCACCTTCTCAGGACTAGAGTGTACAGAGACTGTAATATCAGACTGAGTAACTGTACTCACCTCCTCAGGACTAGAGTGTACATAGACTGTAATATCAGACTGAGTAACTGTACTCACCTTCTCAGAAATAGAGAGTACAGAGACTGTAATATCAGACTGAGTAACTGTACTCACCTCCTCAGGACTAGAGTGTACAGAGACTGTAATATCATACTGAGTAACTGTACTCACCTTCTCAGGACTAGAGTGTACAGAGACTGTAATATCAGACTGAGTAACTGTACTCACCTTCTCGGGACTAGAGTGTACAGAGACTGTAATATCAGACTGAGTAACTGTACTCACCTTCTCAGGACTAGAGTGTACAGAGACTGAAATATCAGACTGAGTAACTGTACTCACCTTCTCAGGACTAGAGAGTACAGAGACTGTAATATCAGACTGAGTAACTGTACTCACCTTCTCAGGACTAGAGTGTACAGAGACTGTAATATCAGACTGAGTAACTGTACTCACCTTCTCAGGACTAGAGTGTACAGAGACTATAATATCAGACTGAGTAACTGTACTCACCTTCTCAGGACTAGAGTGTACAGAGACTGTAATATCAGACTGAGTAACTGTACTCACCTTCTCAGGACTAGAGTGTACAGAGACTGTAATATCAGACTGAGTAAATGTACTCACCTTCTCAGGATTAGAGTGTACAGAGACTGTAATATCAGACTGAGTAACTGTACTCACCTTCTCAGGACTAGAGTGTACAGAGACTGTAATATCAGACTGAGTAACTGTACTCACCTTCTCAGGACTAGAGTGTACAGAGACTGTAATATCAGACTGAGCAACTGTACTCACCTTCTCAGAAATAGAGAGTACAGAGACAGTAATATCAGACTGAGTAACTGTACTCACCTTCTCAGGACTAGAGTGTACAGAGACTGTAATATCAGACTGAGTAACTGTACTCACCTCCTCAGGACTAGAGTGTACATAGACTGTAATATCAGACTGAGTAACTGTACTCACCTTCTCAGAAATAGAGAGTACAGAGACTGTAATATCAGACTGAGTAACTGTACTCACCTCCTCAGGACTAGAGTGTACAGAGACTGTAATATCATACTGAGTAACTGTACTCACCTTCTCAGGACTAGAGTGTACAGAGACTGTAATATCAGACTGAGTAACTGTACTCACCTTCTCGGGACTAGAGTGTACAGAGACTGTAATATCAGACTGAGTAACTGTACTCACCTTCTCAGGACTAGAGTGTACAGAGACTGAAATATCAGACTGAGTAACTGTACTCACCTTCTCAGGACTAGAGAGTACAGAGACTGTAATATCAGACTGAGTAACTGTACTCACCTTCTCAGATACATTATTTTCTATGTTATTTTTCACTGTCTATATTTCTTCCTCTCTTTTATATCAAGTGAACCTTACCAAATCTTCACAATTTTTCTCTGTAATACGATATTCTTTTATCAGCGACAACACCTTGTAAGATCTCCTTTGAACCAACGGTGCCGAGATTACTTAATAGAGAGTATCTGTTCAGCAAATGGAGACAATGTCAACAAATTGGGATAGTGAGACATCTCGTCTCGGTGAGGTTTGGACAGGTACTTACAACAAAGAATTTAATGGGTGGGGATGTGGTTGCGAAAAGATATAGAGGGGGTGGAAAATGGATGATATGTTGAAAAATGTTTATCAGGCTTCTAAAATGGATCGAATATCATGGTTGTATAAATATATAAGGAGTTGATAAATGGATATATGGTTGCAAAAGATTGAGTAAGGGATAATATGGTTGAAAAATGTAAATAATTGATAAGTAGGGATTTGATAAATGGTAAACACACGTCATAAGTAAATGTATGTCATGGTTGATTGATATACAGATATTACGGTTGAAAATGGATGTTTTGGTTTGATAAAATAATAAGTGATATCGTGGTTGTAAAATTGATATAATAAATGGTATAAACGGAAGGGATATCCAAGCTTGGAATTTACACTCACTGCTAAATATAGGATATTGTTAGGTAGTTGTATTTTGTGATAGATTAATTTCAACAGTTTTAAATATCTAACTGTCATGTTAGTAGATTATTTCTTCACGGTACGTTTTTAGTAACTATTATATATGATGCTATGCTATTGTATACAATAATATTCTATACAATTCAAATGTTACATTGTTAAAAATTGTATCTAAATTCAGTGAAGAATAATTATAAAATATATTTTTGTATATACGTACAACATGTATGTGTATTGCAGCACTAGAACAAAATAAACTAGTTACTCAATTTGATAGATGAAATCTTAAATTCAATGTAATATTATATTGAGTTTTTATTATTTCAACAAACTAATATACGCTTTCAAAGTAGAACTTCTTGAATCTGAACGTACACTGAGAAGAAAAGGCAAGTCAACCTGACTCATCGCTTGAGTCAAGGATGCAAAACTCCAATATTGAGTCATGTTTCTTGATTGACTCTACCTGAGCTTATCTGGCTATGAATTAGGAGTCATTATGACTCTTGTTTTTGAGTAAAATGTTAGGATGAGTCAAATTGACTCTCATTTTTGAGCCGGTTTTGGGACAAACTGAAAACTCAAATTTTGAGTAAATTTGTATTTTCTTTTCAGTGTCGCATTATTTGGATTTCGACAAATTGTGGACTCAATTTTTTGCTTTGGCCTGAACCTATCGAAAAATTGCACATAGTTTAGGATGTTGATTATGTTTACGTTTTCTACACTTTTCTAATTTTTTTTTCAGATTGTAATTAGGTTTGAAGAAGTGCATGGATAAAGGAAGTGTTCTATAGAAGAAGTGCATGGATGAAGGAAGTGTTCTATAGAAGAAGTGCATGGATAAAGGAAGTGTTCTACTGAAGAAGTGCATGGATAAAGGAAGTGTTCTATAGAAGAAGTGCATGGATAAAGGAAGTGTTCTATAGAAGAAGTGCATGGATAAAGGAAGTGTTCTATAGAAGAAGTGCATGGATAAAGGAAGTGTTCTATAGAAGAAGTGCATGGATAAAGGAAGTGTTCTACTGAAGAAGTGCATGGATAAAGGAAGTGTTCTATAGAAGAAGTGCATGGATAAAGGAAGTGTTCTATAGAAGAAGTGCATGGATAAAGGAAGTGTTCTACTGAAGAAGTGCATGGATAAAGGAAGTGTTCTATAGAAGAAGTGCATGGATAAAGGAAGTGTTCTATAGAAGAAGTGCATGGATAAAGGAAGTGTTCTATAGAAGAAGTGCATGGATAAAGGAAGTGTTCTATAGAAGAAGTGCATGGATAAAGGAAGTGTTCTATAGAAGAAGTGCATGGATAAAGGAAGTGTTCTATAGAAGAAGTGCATGGATAAAGGAAGTGTTCTATAGAAGAAGTGCATGGATAAAGGAAGTGTTCTATAGAAGAAGTGCATGGATAAAGGAAGTGTTCTATAGAAGAAGTGCATGGATAAAGGAAGTGTTCTATAGAAGAAGTGCATGGATAAAGGAAGTGTTCTATAGAAGAAGTGCATGGATAAAGGAAGTGTTCTATAGAAGAAGTGCATGGATAAAGGAAGTGTTCTATAGAAGAAGTGCATGGATAAAGGAAGTGTTCTACTGAAGAAGTGCATGGATAAAGGAAGCGTTCTACTGAAGAAGTGCATGGATAAAGGAAGTGTTCTATAGAAGAAGTGCATGGATAAAGGAAGTGTTCTACTGAAGAAGTGCATGGATAAAGGAAGTGTTCTATAGAAGAAGTGCATGGATAAAGGAAATGTTCTATAGAAGAAGTGCATGGATAAAGGAAGTGTTCTATAGAAGAAGTGCATGGATAAAGGAAGTGTTCTACTGAAGAAGTGCATGGATAAAGGAAGTGTTCTATAGAAGAAGTGCATGGATAAAGGAAGTGTTCTATAGAAGAAGTGCATGGATAAAGGAAGTGTTCTATAGAAGAAGTGCATGGATAAAGGAAGTGTTCTATAGAAGAAGTGCATGGATAAAGGAAGTGTTCTACTGAAGAAGTGCATGGATAAAGGAAGTGTTCTATAGAAGAAGTGCATGGATAAAGGAAGTGTTCTATAGAAGAAGTGCATGGATAAAGGAAGTGTTCTATAGAAGAAGTGCATGGATAAAGGAAGTGTTCTATAGAAGAAGTGCATGGATAAAGGAAGTATTCTACTGAAGAAGTGCATGGATAAAGGAAGTGTTCTATAGAAGAAGTGCATGGATAAAGGAAGTGTTCTATAGAAGAAGTGTATGGATAAAGGAAGTGTTCTATAGAAGAAGTGCATGGATAAAGGAAGTGTTCTATAGAAGAAGTACATGGATAAAGGAAGTGTTCTACTGAAGAAGTGCATGGATAAAGGAAATGTTCTACTGAAGAAGTGCATGGATAAAGGAAGTGTTCTATAGAAGAGTATAATAAAGAAGGAAGCACTCTGTACTTCGTAAAGAGCCAGCGAGACATTACTAATAACTATAGTCTAATACTCCTCTATAGTGAACTTCAACTAGTTCACTATAGAGGATTTAAAGGGGCAGTTCAGTCAATTTTTGTTTCCATAATATTAATGTTGAACGATCACTTAGTAAGAATAAAGCATTCTTGTAGAATTAAACGGTTGAAAAAAATACAATAAGCGATATATATCATATTTTATAAATTCGATTTAGTTCCTGCGTCCTCCTACAGATGGCGCCACCACTCTGTACTATTTGTTTACATTTTACAGCTGATAACATGTGAACAATTTTTCTATCAACAGTATTAACTGGTAATTTATGAAGAGATGGTTTTCTTTTCAAAACTAAATCTAATTGACTCGAAGGACAGTTTTCAATTTCACAAATTCTTTTCACCATTCTCAAACATATAATGACAGATACAAGATTCAAGTCTGGGACTGGTTATCATTTTGTTTACGTACTTCAATGATTAGTACGTCGGTCCACCACAGTCCACAGATGGCGCCTCTAATTTACTATATACTTTTTATATAAACATTTCTAAAATCAACGAATATTCTTATGTTACATAAATAAATATACTAAATCGATTTAGGACCAATTTGGCGATAGTTTGATTTTGACTGAACTGCCCCTTTAAAAGATGAATAGAAAACTGGCCTTTCATGGCAAGCTACACAAAATATTTATTTATTTTTTATTCAAATAAATTCATTATACGACGTTTTTCAATTCTCAGGACTCTAAAAATCAGGATGGTTCACTACACATGATTTCATTAAAGAGGAGTTGCACTGGTAGAACTCCTCTATAATGAAATACAACTAATTTGCTATATAGAAATGCATAGGAAACTCAAAGCAATTTGTGTCAGACTAAACTAAAT
Organism: Caprella mutica; assembly: GCA_947561585.1. Lineage (NCBI taxonomy): Eukaryota > Metazoa > Arthropoda > Malacostraca > Amphipoda > Caprellidae > Caprella > Caprella mutica. The sequence goes on along the minus strand of CANNZV010001112.1, from coordinate 153,221 downwards.
ATGTTCACTATAGAGGTTAGGACGTTATACAGGAGTCTACTAATCAGGATGATTCACTATACAGGAGTTCACTATAGAAGAGTTCCTATGTACTTATGGAAATTTTCCTGCTTCCTAATTACAGTTCTACGGTAATTATATAATCTACATCTGCTTTTCTAAAGAGAATTTAAAAGTTATTAAAGTTCCTGTTGTAAATTAAAATAATAATCTTATTTCTAGTAGAAAATTATTTAATTTAAAATATAAAAAGAGGTAAAATGAAAATCTAGAAAAAGTGTTAATTTTCAATATTTCCCTCATATTAACTTAATACGTAACATTTACCAGCTAGACAAAAGATGAACAAATTATGATTAATTGTTTTAGAAGGGCGTCGACGCTATGAACCTCTCTAGCAACTGCAGTAAGGCTCATTTTACCGCAGTAATACAATAAAATGTCACCTTTACGGGTTTACGTCAAATCAATCAATTTCTTCGAACCTGTATAAGTGATTGCTAAAAAAGTCTACTAATTTTCTTATTTATTATATACCTATAAATCACCATTATTTTAGATCATTATCAGTTGTTGACTCTTGAAATTAGTGAATGTATTTACTCGAAATGATGAATTGGAGGCTATAGGCGTCAATGTTTTACTATTGGCCAAAAAAGGGCACTGAAAAGCTTTTTTATTATCTTTATAAGGCTTTATTGACGCCGAAACTTCTGTGTTATTGTTTGTTATTTACATCATTACTCAGTTGTTACAAAGTCTTAGAGTGATACATAAAAATGTCCTGAATAAATATATATACAGTAGATAATTTAATAAACAAAATTAAATGAACAAATAATTACAAAAATATATAATACACTTCTTATTGTACAATGTATACGTGTATATAATGTATGATAATACATAGGATAATCTACTCTTCAACAACAGGTAATTCCTTACTTCCTATATATTACAATATATAGAAAGGCTTCAAAATGAACATCTTATGCTAGAGGATGTAGCGTTCAATTCTTTGACTTAATAGCCGAATCCATGTCAGTAAGATGCCTGAATGTCTAACCTCGAAAAGCTGAAACTGCTTCCATTAACACGGGAAGTAAGGATTGTAAATCATTTCGGAATGAAGAAAATTGGTCTCCGGTTGTAGAGTATCAACTTAAAGGGCCGTACACACGTAGGGTTTTTAAGTCTTTCCACCAGACTTTTTGCTAAGCTCCTTCTATTTTTTCCACGAGAATATGAGAAAAAACGATATAATTGTTGGGTAGGAGGAGCTTCGCAAAAAGTCTGGTGGAAAGACTTAAAAAACCTTACGTGTGTACGGCCCTTTAGGGCCTTCTTTGTTCAAAAGCTTGAAATCAATTACTTGCTCTTATAGCCAATTACAACTTCGTTATTGCTCTTTGAGAGCTAGACTACTTATCTATTCTGTCACACAATGCTTAGATTGAATCTAAAGAAGATACTGATTTGAGAGTGTGACCTATCGGCTATCTAGCTATTTGCATCAATAACTAGGTATTAAAACGTACCTGAGTACCTCGAACCTAGAGCTAATATCGGTGATAGCGATCTTAATACTCTAAATACTTAGGTATATGCACAAAAGTCATGTAACGAGATTGACCAATATCAATTTTATAGGTACTTAGACACCTTTGCAAGCCACTATAAGAAAAGCTTAAGCTGCCATTATCCTGATTAGCCATGGATATCTATTAGGTATTATGCACGACTCGAAGATTTGCGGCAGAATGGGATAGATTTCAAGAGTTCTTTTTTCTTTACCGCATCAATTACTTTAATTTAGAAAGATTCGTGGTCGACTGATTTTCATAATTTAAATCCTTGATTATATTCAAAGTTATCAACCTTGATAAAGAATTTATAAGTTTGAATCCATGAAAATTTAAAAAAACGTTAAATAATAGAATTACCTTTTTACGATATTCATATTTATGGTATGACAGGAGCTTTCATAATAGGCTAATTAAACTGTTTTATTATGGAAAGATATTATTTCCAAGTAAAACAAGGGAAATGAAATTAGTCGTCTATAAGAAACTAAATCTTATTCGATGGATTTTTTTTCTGCAGTGTGAAACATATCGCTTGGAGAAACTATAATCCCAACCAAAAAGTTGAATATTAATCGCAATATTGAATCCTATTCCTCGAGAGAACGGAAACTTAACTTCTAATAAAACCTAGATTTTACTTCCCAGCCACATCATTGGCTAAATCTTAGGCCATTTATTGGTATTTTACTGACTGCTTTACGGAGTATAGCGAATTCACCATCGCTACTACAGCTGAATGACTTTCTTCAATCGAAGATATTACTCCTTAATTCATACCTTGATATTGTTATTTCCGCGTAAAGGGATAAAGTAGAAATGAATGGTGACTAGGAGAAATTAAGAGAGTGAAGTGGTGATGTAGTTTGCCATCAGTAAAGGTAACCCAGTCTGAAAATTAGAACAGAGATGTTAGCAATTGATGGATAATATGATAAATGTTTATATTATTTATCAGATATTATTGCTGCGGTCACTATCGTTTGGAATTTTCATAAGATATACTAATTGTTAAGCGTGAGATTAAGCAATTTTTTATTGCTTTAATTAATGAGGCTGATGTTCTTCTTTTTTCATCATTTTGCTGCAATCCTCTTTAAAATTGATAGCATATTTTTCATTTTATATGCTTAAAAAAGTATAATAAAAACTCAACAAAGCCGTTTTACTTCCCACTTGCTAATTTTCAGTCTGAAGAAAAAGAATGTACACCATTTGTTTTGAATGTCAACTATGTGTGTATAATTAATCCATTTTTTAATATTATTTTAAAGATACATAATTGGAGAATATTATTAAAGAGATATTTATATACTTTAAAAAATAATTAAATCTTAAACGAAGGCCGAAAATATATTATTTGTTTATGAAATTCAAATTTGAAATCAAAACAAAGAGTGTACAATCTTATTCTTCAGCGTCAGGTTAGAGTTCCATCCAAAACTTTAAAATAAAAATAAATAAGTAAATATATACTGAACCGAATTGAATGCAGTTTGCAGAATAATGATCGTAGACCTTAGTTCTATAATATTATGTAATAAACTCATTTCACCCGGAGCCTGGAGGGAACCTTTAAATGTTATACAAGTTTTAAAAATTATAATTATAATTGAGAACTACACCAGAAAGCGGTAATCAACCACTAGTCAATTTAGAATATGAAATTTAATATCATAAAACATCTTTTAACAACAAGTAAAACATTTTCAACAAAATACTGCAATTATTATTAAATTATTATTGTTGTACATGTTTATTTTGTAAATTATTTAAATCTTCTGTTTACTAGAAACTATAAATAATTTAAGTTTTATAACAACGAATATCAATAAAAAAAAAGCATGTGTAAATAGTGAAAACATATATATATATATTTTATTAGTTATTATCATATTCATAATATCATAAGCAATTAACGATAGCTACACATACCATTTACTACCCAAATCATTTAGTAAGTCCATTATTTAAATACCTAGCGCAATTTATGCACTTAGATGAAAAAAAGCATCGATTACGAATATTTGTATTGAAAGAAATGGTTCTCATATCAATTTATGTACCAATTAATGCCTTGTAGCACGAAAACTGGTTAAATTGAAAGGTACAGTCGGTACACAAAGTGCAGGTACCATCTTCACAAAATACTGTCTACCAGCATTGGAATATGGTGAAAGATGGAGTATCAACAATAAAAGATGGGAAACGATGGAGTATCAACATTAGAAGATGGGAAACGATGGAGTATCAACATTAGAAGATGGGAAATATGGAGTATCAACATTAGAAGATGGGAAATATGGAGTATCAACATTAGAAGATGGGAAATGATGGAGTAACAACAATAAAAGCTGGGAAATGATGGAGTATCAACATTAGAAGATGGGAAATGATGGAGTAACAACAATAAAAGATGGGAAATGATGGAGTATCAACATTAGAAGATGGGAAATGATGGAGTATCAACATTAGAAGATGGGAAATGATGGAGTAACAACAATAAAAGATGGGAAATAATGGAGTATCGACATTAGAACATGGGAAATGATGGAGTATCAACATTAGAAGATGGGAAATGATGGAGTATCAACATTAGAAGATGGGAAATGATGAAGTATCAACATTAGAAGATGGGAAATGATGGTGTATCAACATTAGAAGATGGGAAATGATGGAGTATTAACATTAGAAAATGGGAAATGATAGAGTGTCAACATTAGAAGATGGGAAATGATGGTGTATCAACATTAGAAGATGGGAAATGATGGTGTATCAACATTAGAAGATGGGATATGATGGAGTATTAGCATTAGAAAATGGGAAATAATGGAGTATTAACATTAGAAGATGGGAAATGATAGTGTATCAACATTAGAAGATGGGAAATGATGGAGTATCAACATTAGAAGATGGGAAATGATAGAGTATCAACATTAGAAGATGGAAAATGATGGAGTATCAACATTAGAAGATGGGAAATGATGGAGTATTAAGAATAGAAGATGGGAAATGATGGAGTATCAACATTAGAAGATGGGAAATGATGGAGTATTAACATTAGAAGATGGGAAATGATGGAGTATCAACATTAGAAGATGGGAAATGATGGAGTATCAACATTAGAAGATGGGAAATGATGGAGTATCAACATTAGAAGATGGGAAAAGATGGTGTATCAACATTAGAAGATGGGAAATGATGGAGTATAAACACTAGAAGATGGGAAATGATGGAGTATCAACATTAGAAGATGGGAAATGATGGAGTATCAACATTAGAAGATGGGAAATGATGGAGTATAAACACTAGAAGATGGGAAATGATGGAGTATCAACATTAGAAGATGGGAAATGATGGTGTATCAACATTAGAAGATGGGAAAGTATCTCAATGATGATATTAATATTAGAAATTACAGTTTATACATGTATAACCTGAACACTGTCAACATTTTTAAATGTAAAATGTAATAATAAGTCCTTGCTATTTAATTTCTAATACATGTTTAAAAACTGTTTATTTCCAAATGTGGTATGAACCTAATTATCAGTCTGAAACACTTTAGAATCCTAAACTTTCAAAATAGAAATAAATAAAATTAGAATTTAGAAATGTTGTCTTTTGACTATCTAAATAATAATTTATCGGTGTAGAGGTCACATACCTCCAACTAATTCCTTTTCCCTCTTACACCAAAATCACTAACTGGCACGCCATTCGATCGAACTTACTGATAAAATGGTCACTGTGAAGGTAGGCAAAGCCTCAGAATCTACCTTGGCACTTATCCACATACTATCTAAATGAAAAAGAAACAGTTTGGGTAAGGGGGAAACAGTATGGGTCAATATTGTTAGGTAAGGTTTAATATTGTTAGGTAAGGTTTAATATTGTTAGGTAAGGTTTAATATTGTTAGGTAAGGTTGAATATTGTTAGGTAAGGTTTAATATTGTTAGGTAAGGTTTAATATTGTTAGGTAAGGTTTAATATTGTTAGGTAAGGTTGAATATTGTTAGGTAAAGTTTAATATTGTTAGGTAAGGTGGAATATTGTTAGGTAAGGTTTAATATTGTTAGGTAAGGTTTAATATTGTTAGGTAAGGTTTAATATTGTTAGGTAAGGTTTAATATTGTTAGGTAAGGTTGAATATTGTTAGGTAAAGTTTAATATTGTTAGGTAAGGTGGAATATTGTTAGGTAAGGTTTAATATTGTTAGGTAAGGTTTAATATTGTTAGGTAAGGTTTAATATTGTTAGGTAAGGTTTAATATTGTTAGGTAAGGTTGAATATTGTTAGGTAAAGTTTAATATTGTTAGGTAAGGTGGAATATTGTTAGGTAAGGTTTAATATTGTTAGGTAAGGTTGAATATTGTTAGGTAAGGTTTAATATTGTTGGGTAAGATTGAATATTGTTTTTAAATTTTATAGATTTTTTCCACACAGAATTATAATAATTAGTTTTAATATTCAGGAACATTTAATTAACTGGTTTATAACTTTATGTATATTTATATATTTTAAACTTATTCAAAATCAAAATCAATAGAATTTAATTTAGAATTTCTTAAGAATAATGAGTAGTACGAATATAGACAAGAACGGCAGTTAGCATTTAGCATAATCGTTTCTTGTTCAAGTACGATATGGTACAAGTATACGGCAGTTATTGTCTGTTAGGAATTGCTTCCCTTGTTCAAAATCAACCAGCAAATTAATATACACAGACATGACAGAAAAGAATACAAAGCCATATAATTAGTTCACTGAAATTAACTATCTTATCGTACTTGAACAAGAAACAATTAGGATAAATGCTAACTGCCGTACTTGTATATATTCGTACTACTTTAACCATAGAAATAAGTAAGGCAGGTAAAACTGCCGTGTAGGCTAGGTTAGAAACTTACGAATTATCAGTCAGCTCAACATATTTGGTAATATAGGAAGAAATTATATAATATAATAGTTTGATTATTGCTTTATTGATATTCATGATACCTGCATATATATTTTTCTTATATGACCGAAGATGTGAAACTGACCGATAATTCGTAACTTACCCTATGCCTTAGTCTGTATATGACGAAAGAAAACAGCTTAAGGCATATAATAACTTATATATTTCCGTCATATCCTTTAACATAGACTAGAAGAGAAATTTAGGGCAAACAAAGCCTGCCATATTTGCATTATTACGTACATAAACTACGGAAACATTTCAGGGCAGACTATAACTGCCGTCCTTGCATTATTTAGGAAAATAGGAAAGAAAATGAGGGCAGATAATAAATGCTGTACTTGTGTCATTTCGTATTTAAACTATATAGGAAAGAAATTAATAATAAGCAGCCTACATGCGTTAGAGTTTAGATTGTACTTATTTTATCTTAATATCGTCAGCGGTAAATAAAAAATAGAAAGATAATAAAAAATATATTACCTGTATGCACAAAAAGGTCAATTTATAGAATGCATGCGACCAAAGAAATATCCACTTCTAAATGAGTCGCATTCATATTGTTGTTGCCAGCTAGAAACTCATGGAAAAGAGGATAAATAAAAGTTTCTATAGAAGTCTCGGTCACTGTCCATCTTTTAGAAACAGCCAGAAACCTGTTCTACTCGGCGAAATGTTTAGGAGTTGCACCTTGCACAAAGTACATAGGTGAAACTTATAATTTAACAATTGGTAATTGTTTGTGTCTGCACACAGTGTACACTTTTCATCTATATGAGTGGAGTAATAAAAAGTGAACGACTATTGTTTAACATTGTAGTAAATTAAGGTGAATATTCAAGCCAAGCTTTCACTGTATTCAAACACAGACAGGCAGGCAGGGGGGTTAGGCAAGCTAACTAATTATGCAGAAAGGTTAGTGAAAGGAAGTTTGTTAAGGTGAATTTGATACTTTATCATAATACGCTTCGATGGTTCTAGCCCATTTATTGCTTACTAATTAGACTCACAGTGTATTTGTTAACTAACATTAGGGGTACCCACGTATTGTTTCATACTGGGTGGCCCCTTACAAGCAGAAGCTGGTAAACTTGTTGCCGATGATTTATTTAAATTTATTTGAGCGGTTCATTCATGTATGCACTTTAAATTCAGCTACAGCCAGCAATATATGGATATTAAATTATCTAACACGAGTATCGGCTTTACTTTCATCATTTATTAATCAAATATATATAATATAATCATAATATTTTATATGGATATTTTTAAATGTAGGAAGAAATCTGTGATTTAAAAGATATTGTGGAGTTTAATTATATATTTATTTTGAAGTTTATGGTTCTTTAGCACTGGTAAAAAATATTGATCTTATCTGGAATCATTATTTAAAGTGTTAAGACTCCATTTGAGAATAAATCGAAACTGTATGTGATATGTTGGTGAATATAAAGATTAAATTGAATGTCTTACTATTCGAACTAAAAATGATAATATGTAGAAGTGTACCATCAATATAACTATAGGAAATGTGATATTATTTTTGTCGAAAACAAGAGAATTAAAATCTTTTTCTTGACTATTAGTTTTTAATACAGAGGATATAAATGAGAACTAAATAGAAGAAATTAACAATAGAAATGTAATGTGCATTATTTCAAATTTCTGACATTTTTATAAACTAATTAGCTACATACTTTTATAAAATTCTAGTGATACATACAAATATTTACATAGGTTTAGTTATCATACTTATTATTAATAACTAAAAAGGGTTGGAAGTTAAAATACAATAATATCAGGATTAATTAATTTAATTTCAAATGAAATTATTTGGAATTATTTAATTTATAGAATTATAACAGATAACTGATTGCAAATATCTAGTAAATGGCAATTTGGAAATTATGAAAATCTTTTAATTTTTAATTGAATTTATTTCTTCTTTTTATGTATTCACTCCTGTTAAATTCAATTTAAATTCAATTGAATAATAATGTGAGCGGTAAATATATTCTAGAAAGGCCACACTTAACTTTCCCATAAACTTGTTTATCTCTTTCACTCCAATTTATGGAGAGCATTTTAAACATTATATTATCTTTTATTCACTGAAAGCAGGTACACTCAGTACAGGTACATTGAAAGATATTTAACTTGTACATTGGTACATTCGAATAATATGCTATGGTACATGATACAACAAGCTAGTTGAGATATATTTAGTTAGTTTATGTTTAGATGTTATAATCAAACTGTTTGTCCTATAACTGTATTGAAAACCTATTTTAAAACAATAATGTAAAACGTCTTGAAAATGGGTTTAATATGAATGCAAAACACAGACTGAAAATTAAATAGTTCTGTCGAATTCATATTGAATACTGCGTTAATTTAAATTTACCAGATGGATCATTAGCAAAGCTGCATTGAAGTCTCCTTAACTTTCATATCCTCACAACTTCAAATACTAATTCCCGTACCTAATTCATTTCGCCAAATTTTCGGTCCTTTGCTTTTCAGTTGCAAAGCCGTTGCCCTTTTCTCCGTTTAAGAACTCACAATAAGAGTGCCCCAATCAATCACCCTCAGCTCGTCATCAAATTAGCATCAATCATCTGGTGATGAGGCCAGACTCTTGAGTCTGGTGCCACGGGGGGAGACTTTTAAAACGGGATATAACCTCAAGTGAAAATCAACAGACGGGACCATTCAAAATAGTTTTTGCCTAGTATAAATAACCAGACTCTGAACCGTTCACCTGGCTGTCATCTTTATCTAATTCTACCAACTTAACTGTAGTTGACCGGGGGATTCTACGTATGTGGAAGATCAATTGATAATACAATTTAATTCCCAACAATACATTGCTTAAAGTTGAAACAAGTATACCGTTAGAAAGTAGATAATAACGTATTTAGTTAAAGGAATCTACGAAGATAACTCTGTGCTTTTTAATATGGAAGAATGTAGGGCGAATCCTATAAGCCGAATCACTCCTCTAAATTTTGATAATTGAATTTTAGAAAAAAAAGTTGTTCATAGGAATCAATTAATATGTATTGGAAATAAAAGTAATCCAATATTGTATGTCGTTGATATCAAAATATATGGAGTTAAGATTTTAAAAGACTCAATGTTTCCATGATTTCGTTTATATATTTTGGTAAATAGTATGAAACCTGATAGATCTAGACTCTAGAAGTTAGAATCAGTTATTATGAATTTCCACGGAAATTTAGAAGGAGCATTTCATTTGAGTATTTTCTAGTAGCACTAAATCTTCAAATTTCGAAAACTTAAGAGAACTTCAAATCTTCCTTTAAATTACCAGGTTTGAATGATTTATAGAAGTTGCAGTTATAAAAAGTGTTTGTTCAACGTGTCTGGTAACTGTTGCTCGATAATTGGATCATTTAGTTCACCTATAATAGTGTCGCATTTTTTCTCCATTATAGGATATCGTGATTGAGAGAATATCTAAAGATTTCTGTTTTTAGGTTTGATTGGCAGTTTGAATTAGAAGTCGAGAAAGTCCGAATAGACCACTTATCGAAAACCAATTTGACGAATCTGACTTTGACAGAGAAAGCTGCATCAGATTTCTAGTTCAGTTGGTTTGATGAATAGAAAAATCAACCTAACGACTAGATTCGTGAATTGTCTAATGTGTGTTGATATATAAATTACTATTAAAAAATCGTTAATAAATACCTTTGTAGATAATTTCCATAATTACCTAATCGGTTTCAAGATTTCTCACAAGGAGTACTGAAGAATTCTCACATTGAAAACATGTTGATTTTTCTATATAATGGAATACAAGAAAGTTTCGGCTGCAATTCAATAGAATAAAAGTATTAGGTTTCAAATAGCAATCAATAAAAAGGTAGCGTGTAGGGCTAGGCCCATAGAGGTACCTATAACCATTGACAACATGGCACATTGGATTAACAGATGACTGAATAATGGGCCTAACACTTAGTGACAATGGGGCCTTTGTGGAAAGACTTTTTATATATTTTTGAGGTACAGCTAGTAATGGAATCGCAGTTAACGGAAATATTCTATTAAATATAATGGGTATAATGCATCAGTGAATCATGCAAGAGAATAACAAAATTACCATACGATTTATTTTACAGTTAGAAAGTACGAAGGTAATAATTTAGGTAGTTCAAGATAGATTGAAGATCCGTTGCATTTTGTTTGGCATGGTACTTATTTATGTGAGTATGGGTACAGTGTTGCACATAATAGACCTATAGTTTTTTCTGTATTCATATTCACAATAGACATCAGTCCATTGAAACTGTGAATATACTGATCCACTTAATAGGTACTAATATGGTATTAAATATCAGAAAAAAATGAAAGAGTTTACCATTTTTATTTACCTTCATTTTGTTTCTCTATATTAGTAAAAACTAAAATGTTACAGATTTATTATTTTTACAGTTTATTTGTTAATTTTCATAATAAAATAATAGTCAAAACATTTTATAAATACCATAACATCAGCTTTATTGAAACTTTCATATTTCTAACAATTACTCTCAGTCAAACTCTTCATTTGTTTTCTATTTTCTTTCCATAAAGATATTAAATAACCAAAGCTAAATAAACAAACCAAACCTCTGAACCTAAATTCCATTTATCTGCAGCCACACATTAGCATAGTATGAGGTATATGAAAGATACAACAAAGAAAAATACCAACATACCTATGCACAAACCATTGTCCAAATAACGGTAATAGCTATTCTGTATTGTGCCATGTTCAAGACTATGCATTCTATCAATAAATTCATTATTTTACATTACGCTCAAACTCTCATGATTCACTGAAGAATTTTTTCAGCAGATTTTATTTAATTAAAAATCTGAAATATTTCACTTGGCAGATACCTACATCTTTCCTGTAGCTACCTAGTTAGACTATTTCTCCCTGTTCACTCAAGTACACTTTCTCGGACACTAGGTATCGAAAGGTATTATAAGGTTCAATAGTTCCATGGAAGCCCTCAGCTTAATATAATAATGGCAAAAAATCTATTTTACCTAACGTCGAACGCTTGGTGGTCCTTAGACTTCGATACACCGACTGAACCTAGTCTCCTAGTTTCCTGAACTAGGTAATGTGTCGAGTAAACTGATCCGAACTAGGTAACTAGATAGCTCTGTTATTCCACTTCAGTAGGACCTATCACTAGCAATAAGTGAACAAGGACTTACTTTCTGTCAAATTGGTGTCCGGAGTATCGCGGTTTTAGCTGGGTTCACACAAATCAGTTTGTGATAAAATCAAATGTTGTTTGAGCTATCAAAATCATAACCTATCATTACAGAGTGTCTAGGTACTAGTGTATAGCTATATACCTGCCACATTGAGTACTAGCAGTTCTTAGAATTTCATCTCTTTACCATGTTATTCATACCTTGCTTTATAATCGGTAAATTATTCCTTAGATGAATTTTTGTTTACAAACGAATAAGAAAGTACCCGAATAAATGGTATGTAAAATGCTATAATATCTAATGAATTGAATGTTGTTATGAGCTAAAATTTACAAGTTTTTATTGCATCACAGTCCTTTTTGGCGCTCTAAACACAGTTCCTTTAATTAATTAGAGATTTCCACATGGTCGTAAGGTTCAAAATGCTAATGCAAATATGATTATTTATTAAATTTTACATTCCTTCAATTCCACAGAATACTTTCACAAGGTTCAACATCGCCACACAACGTGCAAAAGCACCAAATTACATAATTAAAAGCCATGTTCGCCATTAGACGATCATGATCGAACTATTCTAATCGATTCAATTTACAGTCATCGAATGTTGTTGAAGGTGAATTTAGTAGCGATTAAAGCGAGTTGGTGAGAACTGTTGCCCTGGCTCAGCTTATTAGAACTCTAATATTTTATGTTCGTAACCAAAGCACTGACAAATGGAGCAAGTCGGGTCGTCGGCGGAGGGTCTAAGTCTGTCACTATTTATTTATGACCATCGTTCATGTACGAAACAAGTAACAACATTGGTTTTCACGCTCTCAATAGTTCTACATAAGATAAACCTATGTTCAGGATGGAAAATTAGGCAGGGGAGGGTTAAAATCTAACCTCTAACCACCTTTATTACCTTGAAGCAAATAGTTCAACCTATGACAAAGCTATGGATCAGTTGCAAAATGATGTAAGTGGGGGGTTCGACTTGTGAAAATTAGGAAGTTTTCAAAGGTTGTAGCTGATCGTTCCGAAGGAATATCACGGGGAGTGTAGTGGTAGGGTATATCTTGCAACGATTGGAAGTTTGCTAGCACTCTGCGGGTGATATTTAATTTTGATGGATATTCTTCCAATGAGTCCCTATATCCTAATGATGGGAGTTCTACATCGCCTCCATGTTGTGTACGACCAGATACTCTCAGCCAAAAATGTAGAAAACCAAAAACGAAGTAGATGACCGTTAAGTCAAATTTAGTTGCTGATATTACCAAGAGCGATTGTGATCACTTGGAGTGACGTTTGACCTTTAAATTCTTTTTCATATGAAGATTCTATGCTAATGAACGTTGCGCATAATAAAAATGGCTCCATGAAAGTGGAAAATAAAACTTACTTTCAACAAAATCCAAAATAGAATATATTTAAAACATTCTTAGAGCAATATATGTTACACATTCAAAAGCATACGTTAATTTTTGACTGTTCAGACCAGAGTATCTAGGAGGCTTAACTTCACAACAGGTTCCATCTAATAGAATGTTAACCACTCGATCACCCAAGCTGTACATCAGACGAGAATCTATTTTAACTCTTGCTTTACATTCTACCTATGTTGTTGATGTTTATATGTTTGTATGGTAACATTCGATGGGTGATGAAGCTAGAGGATGAGTGCAATGTTATAGATATATTTCCAGGTATAATTTGGAAGGATGTCGATTATGTAGCATGAGTGATTAAGCTTAGTTAATGCCTGACGGAACTAGATAAATTATAGATACATATACAAATCAATCAAATAGGAATTTGCAACACTTGAATTAAGGGAGACAAGCTAAAGCAACTTATCTCCCACATGTTATGTATTATTACATGCAAATAACTAATTTCCTTACTGTGTGCAACTGTAATAGCTGGTATTACATTTTTCAAATGATGAATTGTGAAGTTAATCATATTTAATTCAATATTTGCATGAAATATATATTAAATCTTTTAAAAATGATTTAATTTAATAGCACACCTTCAACTCTTAGGTTTTCTAATTTTATCCAATTTTAGAAAATGTTCAGGAAAACCCCTCCAATGCAAAATGTTACATGTGTTGCAATCAAAAGATATATAAATTCTATACACAATTGCAATATTGTTACGAATTTGTAAAAGTATTCTTGTTTTATTGTAAAGCAACCATCAAACAGTGAATAAATGTAATGTGAAATTCACCGAATATCCTTTTTTTGCTTGTAAGTATAATTATAGCTGAAAAAACAGTCTACAATATCAAAATAACAACAAACTTATTTCTATCTCAGACCCGCAATTAAAAAATAAGGTGGTAGAAGGTTAGCTTAGCAACCTACCATTATGACATTCACTAATTTCCTTCATAACAACTCTGAATAACACTCCTTACTATTCTGGAATGAAAATGACAATAAATTAAATCCTTTATTACAAATAATTAGACATGTCGTTAGCACGAGGAGCAGATGGTAGGTAGGAAAGGTAGGTAGACTCTGTGAGCTAAGCTGTGAATTAATTGAATGTACTCTAATTTTTCGTCCTAATACTATGCATAATAGGTAGTTACTATTATGCATAAGGATCCTGTAAATTCTGAAATGTCTAGAACTTTTTTTTTTTGGCTGTATGGTAGCACGGACCAAGATGGCTTCCCCTAAAGGTTAATGAAAAAGTCTGACGAGGTGTTTTAGTCCGTTTTTTCTTCTGTTGAAGGCAGTTAATCAAAGAGTAAATAAGTTTGTGTTGCCGCCGCAAGACTGCTGTCGCTGGTGTTCGAGACGATCGACTCGGACACTGAGAATTATACTGACAGGTAGGTAGGTAGTTTCTTAGAATTATGAAGATTTGACTCAATGAAATAAGAATTCTAATAATAAATGAATTATTTATAATGGGGGAAATTCCAAGTGATTTTATTACACGACTGAATAATATTGAATACAAACCTAATTAAATCATACATTTTTATCGGCTGCCATTTGATTGTTTCTTTGCTTAAATGTTAAAAGTATCCAACAAACTTAATCAAAGTGAAAACTTTTAATAAACTTAACATCTAAGCGTTTATTGTTAATGGTATATAAACCATCATTCTTAACCATTAATTAAAGTTTTTTTTATCCCATTTTTTCTATATATTTCATAGTAATGGCAAATTATTAATTGGAAAATATCCAAAGACACTGCAAAATATCTAAACAAAAATAATAACAACAGTGAAATGAAGTAAAAGCTAGTTTTACGTTCCTATAACATTTATATTAGTTTTATGGTAATAAATTTAAATTCGGCTTATAATATGGTATTGATACAACTAATAAAATAAAAGTTTGATAATTGCTTATAAAAAATTATTTGATGTGATGAATTTTATTCGACTGAAGTATAGAATTTTGTGTCTTGCTGAATAAATTTTTATCATCAATTCTCTCGTTGATAAGGAGGGGTAATCGAGTTATTAAAAGAACAATCAAGAGTTGGATTTTCTACTATAAATTCTACCGAAAAAAGGACAGGTCATAAAGTAAACTGGGTGATTAAATTAGTTTCGGTTTCAAAAAGAGATGAAAAAGGAAGGTGGAAATGATTCCAATTCACCATACCTGGTTAGAAACAGCAACCCATCACCTGTAGCAACCCCTCCTGCTAAACCACTTGACCTGGTCCTTTAGATGCATCTTTTCAAACACTTTACCAGATTCTACCAATTGGCCCATAAAATAAGCGGATGTATTCGTAATGCGTAGACTGTGGTATGAAACCTTATAAAATGAAATATCTTTTGAATTATGAAAAAATTTATGAAAACTCTTGATTAATTGATATTTGTTAGGATTTACCTGGGTAGCAAGGCCTCATTCCAATGGCTACCTAGACGAGTAGGTCTAGCAGAGGGTTTGGCTGTCAAATCACCTAAGTCCAGATGGTGAGTGTGAAGCTCTCCTAAATGCTACCTTATAATACCCTGCGATCTGTCATATCATATTCCCTAATTGATAAAAAAAGTGCTCAGCAGCATGACTCGGTAAATAGTAAACAATGGAGTGGCTTCCCTATTGGCTTTATCCTTAGCGTCCATCCTCCGTGTGGTCCTGCACAGAATTTCACTGGTCCTTCTCAATCGAAACTTTCTAGAGAATATAAGGTAATTGGAAAGTAACTTGGGAAGATGGTTATCTTGGAATTGAAGTGAAATGTATTCTAGATTTTACCAAACTCATAATTGGCAATTTAATTTTTAATGATGAAATAGTTATATATTACTATAGCTTCATAGCAAATTTATTATTATTATAATAACCATATACTGAAATTCTAATTGGTTTATGTTAAATTTAAAAAAGTATATTTAGAACTTCTTCATTACATTAATAGAACGAATTTAGGTTCAATTATCTTTCAGTTTTCACATTTCGTAATCGATACCTAAAAATAATAACGTTTTCAAGGTAATAATAAGGAAACCTGAAATTAGATTAAATTCTAGGTTACATGCGAGAAAATTACAGGTGTTTTCTTTTCAAGGTGAAAGATGAGAACAAATTAGGATAGACGGTTACATCATTACCATTTGGGTGATCTCCACAGGTAGGTAGTTGGTATAGGCTCTAAGTCTAAGATCTATCAATCGTAAGATTCTATATAGATTAGTAGGTTGTAGAAACTATAGGGTGGCATATTCTAATTAGTTTATTACAACTAAAAGATATATACTGAACTAAAAGAATACTTGGTAATGATTAGTTTATTAAATTATGCAAAAATTGTTAAATTTTACATAGTTAGATTGGCAGATTCTAAATAGGTTGGTAGATTCTAAATAGGTTGGCAGATTCTAAATAGGTTGGTAAATTCGAAATAGGTTGGTAGATTCTAAATAGGTTGGTAGATTCTAAATAGGTTGGTAGATTCTAAATAGCTTGGCAGATTCTAAATAGGTTGGCAGATTCTAAATTAGTTGGTATATTCTAAATAGGTTGGCAGATTCTAAATAGGTTGGCAGATTCTAAATTAGTTGGTAGATTCTAAATAGGTTGGTAGATTCTAAATAGGTTGGCAGATTCTAAATAGGTTGGTAGATTCGAAATAGGTTGGTCTATAGATTCTAAATAGGTTGATAGATTCTAAATAGGTTGGTAGATTCGAAATAGGTTGGTAGATTCGAAATAGGTTGGTAGATTCTAAATAGGTTGGTAGATTCTGAATAGGTTGGCAGATTCTAAATAGGTTGGCAGATTCTAAATTGGTTGGTAGATTCTAAATAGGTTGGTAGATTCTAAATAGGTTGGCAGATTCTAAATAGGTTGGCAGATTCTAAATTAGTTGGTAGATTCTAAATAGGTTGGTAGATTCTAAATAGGTTGGCAGATTCTAAATTAGTTGGTAGATTCTAAATAGGTTGGCAGATTCTAAATTAGTTGGTAGATTCTAAATAGGTTGGCAGATTCTAAATAGGTTGGCAGATTCTAAATTAGTTGGTAGATTCTAAATAGGTTGGCAGATTCTAAATAGGTTGGCAGATTCTAAATTAGTTGGTAGATTCTAAGTAGGTTGGCAGATTCTAAATAGGTTGATTCCAATTAGGTTGACAGACTCCAAATATAGGTTTTATATTTTAACTATATATAGTTGATATATTTCATCTAGGTTTTTAATTAAATGTACCAATGTTATTAAAATACTCTTAACAGCAAAATAATTCTCAAATAAAGTCAATGGAATATAAGACCCCAGATCAACAGCTGTTGAATTGGCAAGAATGAAAATTGAAATAAAAAATTACTTGTGAAATTAGAAATAAAAAAATTACTATTGAAATTGAATATATATTCTAATTACTTTGGTTATTATTTACATTGAATATATTTGTGAACGAATGAAAAAATATTTGCTATTGAAATAAATTAATTGTGTCAGTTATTTACTTACTTAAACCTGTATAAAATCTAACCATAAATATGATGCTCTGATAATATATTTAAAAACATAACCAATCTTAAAATGAACCTTAAAAAATAAAAACAAGTCAGTCACATTTTTATTACTGCTTCATGATCAATAACACTTTCCTAAAATTATATATTATAAATTTTGAGTTGAATGGAATTAAATCCAATTAAATTTCCATCCTTTAAAGTTTAAATAGATATATATATATATTCTCCATTTATAAGTGGTCAGCATATATCTTCCAGTTTCACTATCTCCGTATTACAAACTATACCTATAGCCATATTTCTAAATCAGCCCACACTCTGCTGTAGATGGAGCAGGGCAGGCACCATAATTTGCATTATCAAACCAGTGTATCTTAAGTGAATCACTGCAGTGGCTATAAAACCTATCCCTCTTCGTACTACACTAAATCTTTACGATGAAACATTTGCTAGAGTGAAAACGAGTGTCTTAAAATTGATATAAAAATAAAAACGACATTTTTATCTATCTCCAAGATATTTCATTAATCGAGAATAATTAATTTTCTCTAATGGTAGCTATTGAATAGGGATTCAAACCTTCGTCATCCAGGAAAATTTATCAACCATTTTCTTTTGTTTTAGGAAACCTATTACTATATACAAAATAAATATTTATCATTGTAGTTTTACTACTTCTAATAATGTGTTCGAAATCTACGTGATATCGATACTTCCTGCACCAACACAACATTGGCACGAAAGCCAAATTGTTATAACCGAAACGTGCACCGAAAGTTCTTATTAGGTACGAATGACTGCAGTTAATCCACGTAGCCCCAAATTATTCAATTTAACGCATTATCCCTCCCTATTTTAGGTAAACGATGACGATAAATTAGTTACAATGAGCTTAGAAGTACTATAGGAACACTTTTTTTAGTACCTGGTGAACTATTCCCTACTCAACCTGATGATCGGTAAGCCATTATTATTCCGGTGTGCTTACGAAATACGCGTGTGGATCCGTTAGTAGGAACTTTCTTTTGGGCGATAGTACGTACAACATCACAGGAATCAATAAACCTTGCAACCAGCACTATCTTTACATCGGTAATGTGATGAATTATGACGGATAGATCGGCACGAGATCAACTGAGGGAAGTTTGAAAACATCTGCAATAAACCCAAAAAGGACTAAAAGTAGCATCATTTCATAGTATTGGGAATAACGCTATTGGAAATGACGAACGAGAATTCGAATCTGTGATTGGCCTAAAGGTATGTGACGTCATGTACAATACGTCAAAGGCCGAGTTTGATTGGTTGGCGTTATCCATAATTATCTTCCTAGTTTATGTAAAATGTTAGATATGGAAGAGATAGTGGATGGATCTTGTATAATAAGAGCTTTTGAACGTAAAACTGATGATATCAGCGGATATTGCAGTTTTATAGAGATGAATGGAAAAGTGCTGATAGAAAAAGTCTCTAATAGAAATTGATGGTGTGGATCGACTAGGGTGGTCGGTTGGAGTTGTAACTGTTTAAGCAGTTGAAATTAAAGGCCCTTAAATCAACAATGATGATAAGTATCCGTAAAATGCTAATCGACGACTCTTAGCAACCCATTCATCAACCGGGTGAACGTTTTAGGTCTTACATCATCAACTAACTGACATAGCTAACTTATTATCTGAACCTACTTCTCACTTTACCAATTAAAGAGAATTTGGGCAATTGTTCATTTCAATTACTGTTTTGACATTTTCTTGAAAGGTTTCGTGAGTTATATTAGCAACAAAAGATATGAGAATTTGACAGGATTGCCGGTGATGTTATTTTCTCAGGTTTATCTGATTATTCATTCCATGTACACCGTTAAATCAGTCACCGGTAAATATATTCAATGTTAACAACCTCAAGATGAAATTATTCACCTCCTCCATCTGCTTCAACCTTTCAAGTCAACATATATAATGCATTATCAATTATTTATGAGTTTATGTTCCAAACTGTGATTATCGTTTGGAACGAATATCATTAATTATTTACTCCTATGTTTGATTCATTTATTCTTATATAGTAAGTAATAATTTTAGATTAACAATTTCGACAATACATATTTTGTAGCAAAATTATGATTTAAACTTCATAGTTAACAGAAGCTTAAAAATATTAATATTTTTAATTTTTGAAAGTGAATTTAATATTTCTGTTACTTGAATTCTTAGAAATATAGCCATGGTTAAAATATATAAAAGAATCATTCTTCATGTGGTTCCTAATGGCGAAATAGAAGATGTTTCACACTTCATATTTTAGTAACTTTCTATATTATGTCAACACTGATGTTATCTTACACTAGGTTGTTAATTCAGGTAGAGAGTTAGTTCGTATTTATATGATAATCGCCTTAAAAGTTAGTGTACCTTTTACAACACAATTCCTTCTACTCAAATTTAATACCACTTACACCAGTACATGATGTTAGTATTTCACAAAGCGTACTGAAATCTCTTTTTTCAGAACACATTTGTGTTTTCTGGGGGTAAACACAGCTTGTTTACTTACCTCTTGATGAAGTCTGTACTAGAGAAGAGAGTCTGTGTTTGCTCTTAGTTTCCATCTTCCTATTTATTCTCCTCTTGTTCACTTTTATCCTCACTGAGGAGATTTGACACGCTGTACAGGTCAATATTTGAACGCACTTACAATTAACAGCTTCTAGCTTGTTCTGAGCTTCATAAAACATTTTAGACCTATAAGAACTCACCAGAAGTGTGGTGATACGCACGCAGAAGCGCTTGTCATCATGTACAGCCAGAGAAAAGTGTACAGGTAGTGAGTTCTGCACAGTTCAGATATTTTACGTTACCAAAAAAAAAAAAAAAAAATTCTTATTGTAATGCTTGAACATATTCTAAAATTGGTCTGGTATATGACAATAATAAAGTTTTGAGAATAATAGAAAATTTGACAATTGTGATTAGTAAAATGGATAAATTCACAGTGACTCTTTTCTCTGATAGTACATCATCACAGTGACTCTTTTCTCTGATAGTACATCATCACAGTGACTCTTTTCTCTGATAGTACATCATCACAGTGACTCTTTTCTCTGATAGTACATCATCACAGTGACTCTTTTCTCTGATAGTACATCATCACAGTGACTCTTTTCTCTGATAGTTCATCATCACAGTGACTCTTTTCTCTGACAGTACATCATCACAGTGACTCTTTTCTCTGATAGTACATCATCACAATGACTCTTTTCTCTGACAGTACATCATCACAGTGACTCTTTTCTCTGATAGTACATCATCACAGTGACTCTTTTCTCTGGCAGTACATCATCACAGTGACTCTTTTCTCTGACAGTACATCATCACAGTGACTCTTTTCTCTGATAGTACATCATCACAATGACTCTTTTCTCTGACAGTACATCATCACAGTGACTCTTTTCTCTGATAGTACATCATCACAGTGACTCTTTTCTCTGGCAGTACATCATCACAGTGACTCTTTTCTCTGATAGTACATCATCACAGTGACTCTTTTCTCTGATAGTACATCTTCACAGTGACTCTTTTCTCTGATAGTACATCATCACAGTGACTCTTTTCTCTGATAGTACATCATCACAGTGATTCTTTTCTCTGATAGTACATCATCACAGTGACTCTTTTCTCTGATAGTACATCATCACAGTGACTCTTTTCTCTGGCAGTACATCATCACAGTGACTCTTTTCTCTGATAGTACATCATCACAGTGACTCTTTTCTCTGATAGTACATCTTCACAGTGACTCTTTTCTCTGATAGTACATCATCACAGTGACTCTTTTCTCTGATAGTACATCTTCACAGTGACTCTTTTCTCTGATAGTACATCATCACAGTGACATTTTCTGGTAGTACATACCCAAGTAAAAAGTTATGGTGGGGTCACAGAAGGTTAGTATGGAACACCAACTTTAACTTGCTCTGAATAATTGTAAGTACAAGTACAATTGTTTGATGTGAAGTAGTAAAACAAATTGTATATATTTAATTTTTAATCATTTTGTAACTGTTTAAATAGATTTCAAGAACATCAGCTTCAAATCTTGACATATGCTTGATATAAAAACAATAATTTTGATAAACAATAATATGTTTTGATAAACAATAATCTTTAACTTCCATATTTCTGATGTGAGAAATATATTATTTGTTAAACGTAAGATTTTTTTTGTGTTACCGCTGAGTAGCAAACTACTGCAGTGTTGCTGTGGAAAGATAACTACTTGAGAGAATCGAACTCACTATTTTGCATTTATTCGAAATTTGTGAATACTGTTATTGCCTCAATAGGAACGACAATGAACATCTTATCAAGAGGGAATTAAAATGTCAACTTTGAAGGTGTTATCATGATGCAAACTTTCGAATAGAAAGATATCTATTCATCGTCAGGACATATACAGATACACCCAGGGAAAGGATTAGTTGAATCAAATCAAATTTGATTTGTTTTGACATATATGAATGGTGGGATTTTGACCTGGAGAGTTGCAGGTACTACTTGAAATGAGTTGAATTGACGTAAGTTAAAACAAAACAGTCGTTTTGACTCAAACCTTACTTCAAAAAAGTAGCGCCAACTCGCATAGTAAGTTAATTTATACACCAAATACATTGGATTAACAGTCTTTGTGAGTTACTACAATGCACTCTGTCATAGTTGTTTCAACATACGTTAAAATTCTCAAAAAAGTAACTTTTAACTCTCATAGTAAGTTGATTCAATCCATAAAATTAATTGAATTAACTAATGTTTGATGACACACCACATCATAGTTGTTTTAACACATGCGAAAACATGAATAAAGTCCAACCAACTCACGTAATAAATTGATTCAAAGCATAAATTGATGACCCATTAGATATGACCATATGGGTTGCACCGTTTCCCCTCTGTGTTTTCTCTATCGAATGAGGTGCATTTAATTATATACTTATAGTCTCTATTCAAAATTATGATTTGTTAAATTTCGGTAATTTTAATTTTAATTAGAATAACAAATGCAACAGTAAATAGTTTGAATATCATAACTGCTTGTAATAGACACCTCAATCCCATTTAATTACCCTAGGTAGTCAAATTATTTAAGCTAATTTTTTGAATTTTTATCCCTACCTAATAATTTAATTAGTTAGCCCTACTTAATTTTTAAATTAGTTAGTCCTACCTAATTTTTAAATTAGTTAGCTCTACCTAATTTTTTAATTTACCCTAAATTATTTATTTGTTACCTTAATTTTTTATTAGCTACCGTGGGTTATTTATTAATTAACATTAATTATTTATTACTTACCCCACCTGTTCCATTAGTTACCCCAAATTAATATTACTTACCTACCTGTTCCATTAGTTACCCCAAATTAATATTACTTACCCCACCTGTTCCATTAGTTACCCCGAATTCATATTACTTACCCTAACTGCTAAATACCTGTATCGTGACTATCGGTTATTAGTCATTTAAATTGCAATTAGTATTTAAATTAGCACTAGTAGGCAATTAAGACTACCAGTACAGTGTGTGGTAGTTAGGTAGGACATTAGTTAACACTGAGGGTAGATGTGGTTAACCATTCTGGTTGCAGTGTTAACATTTTAAAGAAGGTACTTAAATTGTTAACAAAATATTGACAAAGAATGTACATACAAACATAAAATTAAATTAAAACATTAATAAATTATTATTGCTATTTAGGTATAAATCTATCTTAATTACTATTATTCCTATACATTAATTTTGTACTAATTATAATAAGTATATAGAAAGGTGTACTAAAAATTTCCATTAACAATTTGTTAATATTGTAGGTAGGTATAATTTAAGAACAAACATCCTGGGCAAGGGGTAGAGCCCATTAAAAAGGCATTAGGGACACGACTTGAACACCTTTAACGAATTAAGGAGTAGCATGGGCACATTATTCACAGGTGAATCGTGTTAACATTAGCATACTCACATATTCACATACAGGCTCACATACAGGCTCACCTACTCACATACAGGCTCACCTACTCACATACAGGCTCACCTACTCACATACAGGCTCACCTACTCACATACAGGCTCACATACTCACATACAGGCTCACATACAGGCTCACATACTCACATACAGGCTCACATACTCACATACAGGCTCACCTACTCACATACAGGCTCACATACTCACATACAGGCTCACATACAGGCTCACCTACTCACATACAGGCTCACCTACTCACATACAGGCTCACCTACTCACATACAAGCTCACATACTCACATACAGGCTCACATACAGGCTCACATACTCACATACAGGCTCACCTACTCACAGACAGGCTCACATACTCACATACAGGCTCACATACTCACATACAGGCTCACATACTCACATACAGGCTCACCTACTCACATACAGGCTCACATACTCACATACAGGCTCACATACTCACATACAGGCTCACATACTCACATACAGGCTCACATACTCACATACAGGCTCACATACAGGCTCACCTACTCACATACAGGCTCACATACTCACATACAGGCTCACATACTCACATACAGGCTCACATACTCACATACACAGTGCACACACAAATGCTATGGTAAGTTTTACATCTTCGAACATATAAGAAAGAAGTTTATAACTAATAATTATTATCTAACTTTTATTTTAGATAAATGTGCATTTATTAGATACCGAATAGAGGTATGGGAACATCAAGTATACTGAAATAGGTACATCTGGGGATGTACCACCCCACGATCCCATCTGCCAGGTCATTAAACAATCTTAAAGGGTGCAGTACAACAAACTAGCGGATACAGAAACTACATCATGGCTTCAAATTTCAATTAATTAGCGATATCTTCACTGTATATTCTAGATATTCCTTCATCGGGTTCATAATAAGCCTCCATTCGGTAACATTCCCTTCCATCTGCTAAATACATCTCCCCCCCCCCCCAACCAGACCGCTAACCTAACCTTAGGTGGACAATATCTCTTTATATTTCAAACGTATAGTGTTTTTGAACCTATAGCCAAGCTAAGGTGAACCTTCACCTATTATTTTTTCTAGTATGATAGGGTGTGTGGAACCTTCCAATAATTCGGAACCTATCATAAATTGTTATAATAAAAGGAAGAATGATTTTCTCCATTTATTAATTGATTAATTATAATAGATTTAAACTACCTACATAACAGTACAATCAGTAGATAGAAATAATTTAATTGGAGTAATTTTTAATTTATTTATTGTTATATTTCAAAACTCTGCCAATTTTGCACAACATTTATTTAGGTTCTGAAATTAATTAATTATTTAATAATTTCTATGATTCTTTTGAATACTACATAACAAACTTACCTAAGTTTGTAGGTCACATTATACCAAATAGATATAAAATGTTGATAATTAACTCATTCTGTAGGTAGTACATATAGAAAAAAGACAATAATGTGTCATCTAAAGTGTGTCATTTATATAACGTATTTATTGTGTAGAGTTATCGGCTAAATTAAACTGTTAGGTTGCAATACATTTGCTGTAACTCATGCTCACCATAGAGTAACTCATACTCACCATACAGTAACTCATGCTCACCATAGAGTAACTCATACTCACCATACAGTAACTCATACTCACCATAGAGTAACTCATACTCACCATACAGTAACTCATACTCACCATAGAGTAACTCATACTCACCGTACAGTAACTCATACTCACCATAGAGTAACTCATACTCACCGTACAATAACTCATACTCACCATAGAGTAACTCATACTCACCATAGAGTAACTCATACTCACCATAGAGTAACTCATGCTCACCATAGAGTAACTCATACTCACCGTACAGTAACTCATACTCACCATAGAGTAACTCATACTCACCGTACAGTAACTCATACTCACCATAGAGTAACTCATACTCACCGTACAATAACTCATACTCACCATAGAGTAACTCATACTCACCATAGAGTAACTCATACTCACCATACAGTAACTCATACTCACCATAGAGTAACTCATACTCACCATACAGTAACTCATGCTCACCATAGAGTAACTCATACTCACCATACAGTAACTCATACTCACCATAGAGTAACTCATGCTCACCATAGAGTAACTCATACTCACCGTACAGTAACTCATACTCACCATAGAGTAACTCATACTCACCGTACAGTAACTCATACTCACCATAGAGTAACTCATACTCACCGTACAATAACTCATACTCACCATAGAGTAACTCATACTCACCGTACAGTAACTCATACTCACCATAGAGTAACTCATGCTCACCATAGAGTAACTCATACTCACCGTACAGTAACTCATACTCACCATAGAGTAACTCATACTCACCGTACAGTAACTCATACTCACCATAGAGTAACTCATACTCACAGTACAATAACTCATACTCACCATAGAGTAACTCATACTCACCATAGAGTAACTCATACTCACCATACAGTAACTCATACTCACCATAGAGTAACTCATACTCACCATACAGTAACTCATGCTCACCATAGAGTAACTCATACTCACCATACAGTAACTCATGCTCACCATAGAGTAACTCATACTCACCATACAGTAACTCATGCTCACCATAAAGTAACTCATACTCACCATACAGTAACTCATACTCACCATAGAGTAACTCATACTCACCATACAGTAACTCATACTCACCATACAGTAACTCATACTCACCATAGAGTAACTCATGCTCACCATAGAGTAACTCATACTCACCATAGAGTAACTCATACTCACCATAGAGTAACTCATACTCACCATACAGTAACTCATACTCACCATACAGTAACTCATACTCACCATACAGTAACTCATACTCACCATAGACTAACTCATACTCACCATAGAGTAACTCATACTCACCATACAGTAACTCATACTCACCATAGACTAACTCATACTCACCATAGAGTAACTCATACTCACCATAACGTAACTCATACTCACCATAGACTAACTCATACTCACCATACAGTAACTTATACTCACCATAGAGTAACTCATACTCACCATAGAGTAACTCATACTCACCATAGAGTAACTCATACTCACCATACAGTAACTCATACTCACCATAGAGTAACTCATACTCACCATAGAGTAACTCATACTCACCATAGAGTAACTCATACTCACCATACAGTAACTCATACTCACCATAGAGTAACTCATACTCACCATAGAGTAACTCATACTCACCATACAGTAACTCATACTCACCATAGAGTAACTCATACTCACCATAGAGTAACTCATACTCACCATAGAGTAACTCATACTCACCATAGAGTAACTCATGCTCACCATAGAGTAACTCATACTCACCATACAGTAACTCATACTCACCATAGAGTAACCCATACTCACCATAGAGTAACTCATACTCACCATAGAGTAACTCATACTCACCATAGAGTAACTCATGCTCATCATAGAGTAACTCATACTCACCGTACAGTAACTCATACTCACCATAGAGTAACTCATACTCACCGTACAGTAACTCATACTCACCATAGAGTAACTCATACTCACCGTACAATAACTCATACTCACCATAGAGTAACTCATACTCACCATAGAGTAACTCATACTCACCATACAGTAACTCATACTCACCATAGAGTAACTCATACTCACCATACAGTAACTCATGCTCACCATAGAGTAACTCATACTCACCATACAGTAACTCATACTCACCATAGAGTAACTCATGCTCACCATAGAGTAACTCATACTCACCGTACAGTAACTCATACTCACCATAGAGTAATTCATACTCACCGTACAGTAACTCATACTCACCATAGAGTAACTCATACTCACCGTACAATAACTCATACTCACCATAGAGTAACTCATACTCACCGTACAGTAACTCATACTCACCATAGAGTAACTCATGCTCACCATAGAGTAACTCATACTCACCGTACAGTAACTCATACTCACCATAGAGTAACTCATACTCACCGTACAGTAACTCATACTCACCATAGAGTAACTCATACTCACCGTACAATAACTCATACTCACCATAGAGTAACTCATACTCACCATAGAGTAACTCATACTCACCATACAGTAACTCATACTCACCATAGAGTAACTCATACTCACCATACAGTAACTCATGCTCACCATAGAGTAACTCATACTCACCATACAGTAACTCATGCTCACCATAGAGTAACTCATACTCACCATACAGTAACTCATGCTCACCATAAAGTAACTCATACTCACCATACAGTAACTCATACTCACCATAGAGTAACTCATACTCACCATACAGTAACTCATACTCACCATACAGTAACTCATACTCACCATAGAGTAACTCATGCTCACCATAGAGTAACTCATACTCACCATAGAGTAACTCATACTCACCATAGAGTAACTCATACTCACCATACAGTAACTCATACTCACCATACAGTAACTCATACTCACCATACAGTAACTCATACTCACCATAGACTAACTCATACTCACCATAGAGTAACTCATACTCACCATACAGTAACTCATACTCACCATAGACTAACTCATACTCACCATAGAGTAACTCATACTCACCATAACGTAACTCATACTCACCATAGACTAACTCATACTCACCATACAGTAACTTATACTCACCATAGAGTAACTCATACTCACCATAGAGTAACTCATACTCACCATAGAGTAACTCATACTCACCATACAGTAACTCATACTCACCATAGAGTAACTCATACTCACCATAGAGTAACTCATACTCACCATAGAGTAACTCATACTCACCATACAGTAACTCATACTCACCATAGAGTAACTCATACTCACCATAGAGTAACTCATACTCACCATACAGTAACTCATACTCACCATAGAGTAACTCATACTCACCATAGAGTAACTCATGCTCACCATAGAGTAACTCATACTCACCATACAGTAACTCATACTCACCATAGAGTAACCCATACTCACCATAGAGTAACTCATACTCACCATAGAGTAACTCATACTCACCATAGAGTAACTCATACTCACCATAGAGTAACCCATACTCACCATAGAGTAACTCATACTCACCATACAGTAACTCATACTCACCATACAGTAACTCATACTCACCATAGACTAACTCATACTCACCATAGAGTAACTCATACTCACCATACAGTAACTCATACTCACCATAGACTAACTCATACTCACCATAGAGTAACTCATACTCACCATAACGTAACTCATACTCACCATAGACTAACTCATACTCACCATACAGTAACTTATACTCACCATAGAGTAACTCATACTCACCATAGAGTAACTCATACTCACCATAGAGTAACTCATACTCACCATACAGTAACTCATACTCACCATAGAGTAACTCATACTCACCATAGAGTAACTCATACTCACCATAGAGTAACTCATACTCACCATACAGTAACTCATACTCACCATAGAGTAACTCATACTCACCATAGAGTAACTCATACTCACCATACAGTAACTCATACTCACCATAGAGTAACTCATACTCACCATAGAGTAACTCATACTCACCATAGAGTAACTCATACTCACCATAGAGTAACTCATGCTCACCATAGAGTAACTCATACTCACCATACAGTAACTCATACTCACCATAGAGTAACCCATACTCACCATAGAGTAACTCATACTCACCATAGAGTAACTCATACTCACCATAGAGTAACTCATACTCACCATAGAGTAACCCATACTCACCATAGAGTAACTCATACTCACCATAGAGTAACTCATACTCACCATACAGTAACTCATACTCACCATAGAGTAACTCATACTCACCATAGAGTAACTCATACTCACCATACAGTAACTCATACTCACCATAGAGTAACTCATACTCACCATAGAGTAACTCATACTCACCATAGAGTAACTCATACTCACCATACAGTAACTCATACTCACCATAGACTAACTCATACTCACCATAGAGTAACTCATACTCACCATAGAGTAACTCATACTCACCTTACAGTAACTCATACTCACCATAGACTAACTCATACTCACCATAGAGTAACTCATACTCACCATACAGTAACTCATACTCACCATAGACTAACTCATACTCACCATAGAGTAACTCATACTCACCATACAGTAACTCATACTCACCATAGACTAACTCATACTCACCATAGAGTAACTCATACTCACCATACAGTAACTCATACTCACCATAGACTAACTCATACTCACCATACAGTAACTTATACTCACCATAGAGTAACTCATACTCACCATAGAGTAACTCATACTCACCATACAGTAACTCATACTCACCATAGACTAACTCATACTCACCATAGACTAACTTATACTCACCATAGAGTAACTCATACTCACCATACAGTAACTCATACTCACCATACAGTAACTCATACTCACCATACAGTAACTCATACTCAGTATACTCATCATTCTCATCATACTCATACCATTCTCTAGCAGTATACTAATCACTCTCATCATACTCATCACTCTCATCACTCTCATCATTCTCAGTATAGTAAACTGCATTATCCCCCCCCCCCCCTATCTTTTATATTTTCTCTGGTACAACAAGTGCTGTTTTAGTGTGCATAGCCATGCTATCTGCCTAAGAACATTAGTAACATTATTTTTATCAGTTATTACCTATATCTTTTAGTTAGATAATTAAGCTTACATATACCCCAGACTGCTAACTAATTTATTATGCTGTAGGTACATAGAATGATAAGGTGTTTTTGGTTAGTATTTATACCATGGGAATATAGTCACTATGGAAAATATTTCGAAAAATAATATAAATGTAATAGTAAATGTAAATAATAAACAAAGTTAAATTATATATGCAAAACAGATGAATGTGTTTAATTAATTTCATGATATGCATGCATTGTTATCATCCAAATAGTGTAATAATTATTATATAAATACCATACAGATATAAAGCACACAAAGTTATCATAGTAATACTGATGATGTAAATATACTGTACTATTTTTGTATTATTCGTGTAAGAATATGCGGTTTCTTTGTATTCTAACTATAGGAAAATTACTAACATATACAATTACAATGATAGTATTTGAATAATTACAAGTAAGTTGGTCAAGTACAAGTCAGGTGGCCAAGTACAAGTAAGCTAGTCAAGTACAAGAAAGCTGGCCAAGTACAAGTAAGTACAAGTAAGTTAACCAAGTACAAGTAAGTTGGCCAAGTACAAGTCAGGTGGCCAAGTACAAGTCAGGTGGCCAAGTACAAGTAAGCTAGTCAAGTATAAGAAAGCTGGCCAAGTACAAGTAAGTTAACCAAGTACAAGTAAGTTGGCCAAGTACAAGTCAGGTGGCCAAGTACAAGTCAGGTGGCCAAGTACAATTAAGCTAGTCAAGTACAAGAAAGCTGGCCAAGTACAAGTAAGTACAAGTAAGTTAACCAAGTACAAGTAAGTTGGCCAAGTACAAGTAGGTTGGTCATGTACAAGTCAGGTGGCCAAGTACAAGTAAGTTGGCCAAGTACAAGTAAGTTGGCCAAGTACAAGTAAGTTGGCCAAGTACAAGTAAGTTGGCCAAGTACAAGAAGTTGGCCAAGTACAAGTAAAGTGCCCAAGTACAAGTAAGGTGGTCAAGTACAAGTAAGTTGGCTAAGTACAAGTAAGTTGGCTAAGTACATACAAGTAAGTTGGTCAAGTACAAGTAAGTTGGCTAAGTACATACAAGTAAGTTGGTCAAGTACTATAAGCTAACTCACCCACACAGAGAAAAAAAAAAGTAAAACCCACACGGTCATATCTAATGGGTCATCAACTTATGCTTTGAATCAATTTATTACGTGAGTTGGTTGGACTTTATTCATGTTTTCATATAAGTCAGAACAACTATAGCGTGGTGTGTCACCAAACATTAGTTAAATCAATTCATTTTATGGATTGAATCAACTTACTATGAGAGTTAAAGGGGCAGTTCAGTCAATTTTTGTTTTCATAATATTAATGTTGGATGATCACTTAGTAAGAAAAAAGCATTCTTGTAGAATTAAACGGTTGAAAAAATATAATAAGCGATATATATAATATTTTATAAATTCGATTTAGTTCCTGCGTCCTCCTACAGATGGCGCCACCACTTTGTACTATTTGTTTACATTTTACAGCTGATAACATGTAAACAATTTTTCTATCAACAGTATTAACAGGTAATTTATGAAGAGATGGTTTTCTTTTCAAAACTAAAACTAATTGACTCGAAGGACAGTTTTCAATTTCACAAATTCTTTTCACCATTTTCAAACATACATATAATGACAGATTCAAGATTCAAGTCTGGGACTGGTTATCATTTTGTTTACGTACTACAATGATTAGTACGTCGGTCCACCACAGTCCACAGATGGCGCCACTAATTTACAATATACTTTTTATATAAACATTTCTAAAATCAACGAATATTCCAATGCTACATAAATAAATATACTAAATCGATTTAGGACCAATTTGGCGATAGTTTGATTTTGACTGAACTGCCCCTTTAAAAGATACTTTTTTGAGAATTTTAAAGTATGTTATAACAACTATGACAGAGTGTATTGTAGTAACTCACAAAGACTGTTAATCCAATCTATCTGTTGTATAAATTAAGTTACTATGCGAGTTGGCGCTACTTTTTTAAGTTTAGGTGTGAGTCAAAACGACCGTTTTGTTTTAACTACTTTTAACTATTTTCAAAAAGTACCTGCAACTCACCATGTAGGTAGGCGTAAAAATAACCCATTCATATGAGTCAAAACAAATCAAATTTGATTTGATTCAACTAATCTTATCTCTGTGTGTACTAGTACTATTTTTTCCAAGTACTCCAAGTATACTCTCCCCTAGTACTCTTCTCCCTACTACTCCCAGTTCTAAAGTAGGTTACTCGTATGGCAATCTTATCATCAGACAATAACAATTAATTTCAGTCGCTCCACTGTCGTTATTGTATAGTCATAATAGTCTTTTCTGAGAGCTTTATATGATCTTCGCATTAGTAACTATCTCTTTGCTTTTAACTCCTATCTCTTTAATTATTATTACCATTCCCTATCACTTACTCTAAGATTCACGAAGTACACCAAAGAAAAGTGTACCTGTGTAGATTTTAAAACAGTACTAATTTCACATTTCCAAACGTAACTTTATGAATTGTAATGCTTGTGGATATTTTAAAATTGGTCTGCAGGTACATGACGACAAATTTGTAAGTTTTGAATATGATAGAAAATTAGAAAACTGTGATTTGTGAAATTACCATGAGTGCAAAAAATGAACTATATAGACGATATGTAAAGTTATTCAAAGTGGCTATAATAATTATCAATAATGTGAAAGTTTACATTTTACATGCATGATACAAAGCAAAGGAAATTGGTGAATTACCATACAAATATAAATTTGATAAATGGTTTAAATTCTTTGAAATTTAAAAAAAAAATCAATTAATTAATGTAAATATAAACCTATACATAAGGCTAACGATAAATTAATAGACATTGGTATATATCTGTAATGAGTTTAGTTACATATTTAGTCACGTATATTTCATACCTATATTATTATTATAAGAAGAAATTTTCGGATCACATGTGCACTCAGTACCTAGATTTCACACCTGTACATTTACTGAGCGTACAATCCACACCCCAATGATTTCACTCCTGTACAATCCACACCCCAATGATTTCACTCCTGTACAATCCACACCCCAATGATTTCCCTCCTGTACAATCCACACCCCAATGATTTCCCTCCTGTACAATCCACACCCCAATGATTTCACTCCTGTACAATCCACACCCCAATGATTTCCCTCCTGTACAATCCACACCCCAATGATTTCACTCCTGTACAATCCACACCCCAATGATTTCACTCCTGTACAATCCACACCCCAATGATTTCCCTCCTGTACAATCCACACCCCAATGATTTCACTCCTGTACAATCCACACCCCAATGATTTCACTCCTGTACAATCCACACCCCAATGATTTCACTCCTGTACAATCCACACCCCAATGATTTCACTCCTGTACAATCCACACCCCAATGATTTCCCTCCTGTACAATCCACACCCCAATGATTTCACTCCTGTACAATCCGCACCCCAATGATTTCACTCCTGTACAATCCACACCCCAATGATTTCACTCCTGTACAATCCACACCCCAATGATTTCACTCCTGTACAATCCACACCCCAATGATTTCACTCCTGTACAATCCGCACCCCAATGATTTCACTCCTGTACAATCCACACCCCAATGATTTCCTGTTAAATTATAATTAGTATATACTGTTTCATACGATCGAAAATGAGAAACCTCCCTTATTTCGGAATATGCCCCATTTGTCTTTTTTAACGATA
This sequence comes from Caprella mutica, assembly GCA_947561585.1. NCBI lineage: Eukaryota > Metazoa > Arthropoda > Malacostraca > Amphipoda > Caprellidae > Caprella > Caprella mutica. Next base: position 118,918 of record CANNZV010001112.1, on the reverse strand, counting down.
TTTATGTATAATAATCTCAAGAACACATGGTGTAGTTAAATGATAACGCGAGTTACCACTTTAATCTACGGTAAACCCACCATAATTTCTATATGGGTGTTGATTTCGTCATTGAACTCGTTAGAAAATAAATATTTTAACCTATTTTAGCTAAATATTTATTAATAAACAAAATTTTTCATGTAAATAATATTATTTGTTTATTATTTATTATAGTGATTTATTGAAATATTTTTATTATTTTTTCATTTCTACGAATGAGATTATTATATTCATTATTTAAATTATCTAATTATTGTTTAATACCAATTCTGACTCACTTTTCAACAGAAAATAAACACATTTAATTAAAATATACAGGGTGTTTCACTTCAGTTCTGCCAGAATTTGACATCTTGCAATAAAACTACAAATTAACACTTTGTCACGAATGACAAAATGTGCCAAATTGTTTCGTTAGCGAGATGCTCTGATTATTGGGTGATATTTTACATAAGTAGGGAATTTTACATAAAAAAAACATTAATTCACGCTTGCAGGTGTCTCTTCAGTTGAAGTGTCAGATCTGCATTAAAGCTGGAGATAGACACTTATTCTTATCAAGAATTATTAACAGTTATTAACAATTATTAACAATTATTAACAATTATTAACAATTATTAATAATTATTAACAATTATTAACAATTATTAACAATTATTAACAATTATTAACAATTATTAACAATTATTAACAATTATTAACAATTATTAACAATTATTAACAATTACTAACAATTATTAACAATTATTAACAATTATTAACAACAATTATTAACAACAATTATTAACATTTATTAACAATTATTAACAATTATTAATAATTATTAACCACAATTATTAACAATTATTATTGTACATATAATAACATTATAATATATAATATGCTCTATTATGTTTAATTTTCTTTAAGGAAGGTAAGTACTAGAGAACATCTCGGTAAGAGTCTTTTTAAAAGTTAGAATTGGAAACTAAAAAGTTTTTATACAATAGACTTTTTTGTGCTGTAATGTTTGCTCTATGTCAAAAATTTATCTCGATAATGAAGCATTTTTTGGACTTTTTGTTATTCTTGAAAAAGTGTTTATTTTGGGTTTTCATGCAAGCTGTCCAATTTTGTCTGATTTGAAATGAAACACCCTGTATATCATCATCTTGTGACGATTTCATAACTAAATCTATATCAAATATCGCTTCATATCATACAATTAAATTATTTATGCTTGAAATTAAATTTAAATAAATAAACAATAAAGAACACCATCGCTAACATCGAGATGAAATCAATGCAAGAATCTAGAAAATGTATGAATAATCCGTTTTCCCATTTCCTGTAAATTAAAAAACCAATTGAACCATTAAAAATTCTCAGCATAATTCTCCTGCATTGAAATCGTTGCCAACAAATCAAGATGGTGAAGCACAGAACAAAAGAATGAAGTTAATATGAATCTAACTTGCAACTGACAGGGAATATGCGATGGGCAGTGATAGTAAAATTCACAGTCAACTATAATCAATTACGGTGTCTGATGATTGAACCAACTTACATCTCTGAAATGAGTCCGCCCAAACGCCTGTCTAAGCTCAGTTCTTGAACCTGAGCGCTCAAAGACAAATTGGTGCTATCTCTTTAGAGACAGTTGTGATAGTACCCCTTAAAGTCTGCTCTCTCTCTGTGTGAAATAGATAGCAAGGACCTTTCAACATACGTACCATTTCAAAACTTGTAATCTTGTGGTCACTGCTAATGTACTATCAGAGAAAAGAGTCACTGTGATGATGTACTATCAGAGAAAAGAGTCACTGTGATGATGTACTATCAGAGAAAAGAGTCACTGTGATGATGTACTATCAGAGAAAAGAGTCACTGTGGTGATGTACTATCAGAGAAAAGAGTCACTGTGTTGATGTGTTATCAGAGAAAAGAGTCACTGTGATGATGTATTATCAGAGAAAAGAGTCACTGTGTTGATGTATTATCAGAGAAAAGAGTCACTGTGATGATGAGAAAAGAGTCACTGTGATGATGTACTATCAGAGAAAAGAGTCACTGTGATGATGTATTATCAGAGGAAAGAGTCACTGTGATGATGTACTATCAGAGAAAAGAGTCACTGTGATGATGTACAATCAGAGAAAAGAGTCACTGTGATGATGTACTATCAGAGAAAAGAGTCACTGTGATGATGTACTATCAGAAAAAAGAGTCACTGTGATGATGTACTATCAGAGAAAAGAGTCACTGTGATGATGTACTATCAGAGAAAAGAGTCACTGTGATGATGTACTATCAGAGAAAAGAGTCACTGTGATGATGTACTATCAGAGAAAAGAGTCACTGTGATGATGTACTATCAGAGAAAAGAGTAACTGTGATGATGTACTATCAGAGAAAAGAGTCACTGTGATGATGTACTATCAGAGAAAAGAGTCACTGTGATGATGTACTATCAGAGAAAAGAGTCACTGTGATGATGTACTATCAGAGAAAAGAGTCACTGTGATGATGTACTATCGATGAAAAGAGTCACTGTGATGATGTACTATCAGAGAAAAGAGTCACTGTGATGATGTACTATCAGAGAAAAGAGTCACTGTGATGATGTACTATCAGAGAAAAGAGTCACTGTGATGATGTACTATTAGAGAAAAGAGTTACTGTGATGATGTACTATCAGAGAAAAGAGTCACTGTGATGATGTACTATCAGAGAAAAGAGTCACTGTGATGATGTACTATCAGAGAAAAGAGTCACTGGCATTCTTCAAATTATAATATATAATTATTAACCTTCTCGCCGTAGAATTTTTTCTTGTTGCGATTGGAACTTATCCACGTATTTTTTGTTGTTTTTAGTTGGTATAGAATGTTTCAAGAATGATTACAGTTTTTTCTCAATTATTATTTTAGCAATGGGACACATATGTACCAGTTTAGGTCAACGGCACTTGACTATAGCTGGACGTGCCACTAGTCAAATATTTATATTAATAATTATTGGAAATTGACTCCTGAATAACAGAAACAAACATTCATTGATTATAAACACTTGGTTTGGAATATAATTATTTTTAAACAATAGAGTGTAAGTGATACACATTAGTCCCAGTAATCATATCTTTTTCATATTATTACAATTCATTGTATAAAATTCATGCCAACGTAGATATTATATAAGAATTTATAATTCTAAACTGTTTCTTTATGAAAATAAGTACATAGAATGGCTATTAACTGGATTTAGAAGATTCTGAAAATATTCTAACATTAAGAAAATTAACTTACCACACCTCTTCTTTTGCACACTTTGGAATATTAATATCAGTAGTTCATAGCCATGTGGGACGTGGGTGCCTTTCTAACATTTTGGTGTTAAAATTGGACTTATTTATGTCCCAGTAGCGGCGAAAGGGTTAAAAAACTAATAATTTATCATCACTGATAGCACAGATCAATTAAAAGAGACATATAAGCTAAAGTAAGGCAATAGACTTCAAATCGGTTTACCCTTAATCCTTTTCTAAAATAATAGATAAAAATACTTAAGTTTTTTGGAGTGAAAAAAACAATTTCATAACATAACTATAAGCTGAATAGTAAATAATATTCAAATGAATAAAAGCTGTCTATAAAAATAAGAACAAAGACATCTTCAGCGTCATATAAAGCTACAATAATGGCTCGCTACTTAGATTCCTTTTATTGATGGTCAGTTAGTTGTTTGGTGAGGTTTTTACTCGGTATCATAGCTATATTATGGTTCCTGCTTTGTTAATAGGAACTATGCTATCTCTCTCCAACTGATAACAGACAGACACATCATTTGTCACAGACTCGAACTGATGTCTACATTCAAGCTACAGGTATCATCATCTACAGTGTCTACAGGCCTCATCATCTACAGTGTCTACAGGCCTCATCATCTACAGTGTCTAAAGGCCTCATCATCTACAGTGTCTACAGGCCTCATCATCTACAGTGTCTACAGGCCTCATCAGGTACAGTGTCTACAGACCTCATCATCTACAGTGTCTACAGGCCTCATCATCTACAGTGTCTACAGACCTCATCATCTACAGTGTCTACAGGCCTCATCATCTACAGTGTCTACAGGCCTCATCATCTACAGTGTCTACAGGCCTCATCATCTACAGTGTCTACAGGCCTCATCATCTACAGTGTCCACAGGCCTCATCATCTACAGTGTCTACAGGCCTCATCATCTACAGTGTCTACAGTCCTCATCATCTACAGTGTCTACAGGCCTCATCATCTACAGTGTCTACAGGCCTCATCATCTACAGTGTCCACAGGCCTCATCATCTACAGTGTCTACAGGCCTCATCATCTACAGTGTCTACAGTCCTCATCATCTACAGTGTCTACAGGCCTCATCATCTACAGTGTCCACAGGCCTCATCATCTACAGTGTCTACAGGCCTCATCATCTACAGTGTCTACAGGCCTCATCATCTACAGTGTCCACAGGCCTCATCATCTACAGTGTCTACAGGCCTCATCATCTACAGTGTCCACAGGCCTCATTATCTACAGTGTCTACAGGCCTCATCATCTACAGTGTCCACAGGCCTCATCATCTACAGTGTCCACAGGCCTCATCATCTACAGTGTCCACAGGCCTCATCATCTACAGTGTCTACAGGCCTCATCATCTACAGTGTCTACAGGCCTCATCATCTACAGTGTCTACAGGCCTCATCATCTACAGTGTCTACAGGCCTCATCATCTACAGTATCTACAGGCCTCATCATCTACAGTGTCTACAGGCCTCATCATCTACAGTGTCTACAGGCCTCATCATCTACAGTGTCTACAGGCCTCATCATCTACAGTGTCTACAGGCCTCATCATCTACAGTGTCTACAGGCCTCATCATCTACAGTGTCTACAGGCCTCATCATCTACAGTGTCCACAGGCCTCGTCATCTACAGTGTCCACAGGCCCCATCATCTACAGTGTCCACAGGCCTCATCATCTACAGTGTCTACAGGCCTCATCATCTACAGTGTCTACAGGCCTCATCATCTACAGTGTCTACAGGCCTCATCATCTACAGTGTCTACAGGCCTCATCATCTACAGTATCTACAGGCCTCATCATATACAGTGTCCACAGGCCTCATCATCTACAGTGTCTACAGGCCTCATCATCTACAGTGTCTACAGGCCTCATCATCTACAGTGTCTACAGAGGTAAGACATATCTGAATGATATTGAGCTAAAATATTTTTTTCCATATTCTTCCTAGTTGCTGGAAGAGGATCATTAAAAATAGACTCAACAACAGATAGAACTAAATCCTTTATAGAAGAATCAGCCGCTTTCTTCAGAGAAGAATTAGCACCTTTCTTCAAACAATCAGCAGGAATCTGAAGAGGTAAAACAAAAGCTATCTGTAGAGAAGAACCAGAAAGTTTTAGTGGAGGAAAAAACATAAGCTGTCAGGACAAAAGAATCAGCAGCTTTCTGTAAAGAAGAATCAGCCATTTTCATATTTCTCATTTTGACATTTGATTCATCTATCAGTACTACATTTATTTCAGCGGTCTTTTTCTTTATGGTATCTTTAATAAAGGTGTCAAGATTTTCAATATCAACAGCCTTAATCCATTTCCAAAGTGAATCATAATAATGTAACTTGTTACCAGTGTGACCGGCAAGTGCAAAATATTTAAATGTGTTGCAGCTTTCTCTCAATTTACAATAATACACACCAACACTAGGAGTTATTTTTGTTATGTTGGCTGTAATTTTATCTAAATTAACAAGAATATTTCCTAAGTTAAAATTAATGGTTCCATATGGATCACTTAATTCTCTCAGCAATATTTTTCCTGTATGATGGTGAATATCACAAGAATTCAATTTCTTCAATTTTCTCATCATTTTTGAATGGGGTTTCAATCAGAGTTTTGGTTTTTCCTGAAGATCCTTCAATCATCATTTTAACAATACTATTTACATTAGATATTGTATGAGATGAGATAAGATTGAGTTCTTCACTCTCCAAGTCTTCCTCATCAGTTGCAATTTTAGAGTCATTCTCATAATTAGATTCAGTATTATTATCAATAGTCATGTCACCATAATGTTCAACACTACTGATCAATTTTGGTTTAGAAGAAACAATGTTTTTAGTGTAGACTAGTTAATGTGAAATATGGACTTTCAGTCTTTCAATTGTGATAACTGATAAATTTATAAAGGGGGACTAAAATTATCATTAATCATGTACCTAAATTAAAATACCAATTTCTACATACACGTGTGTTTACATCCACGTGCTTTCACAACCACATTTTTCCACATACACGTTTTTCCACATCCACGTTTTTTCATATACACGATTTTCCACATCCACGTGCTTTCACAACCACGTGTTCCACATCCACGTTTTTCCAGATCCACGTGCTTTCACAACCACGTGTTCCACATCCACGCTTTTCCACATCTACGTTTTTCCATATACACGATTTTCCACATCCACGTGCTTTCACAACCACGTGTTCCACAATGAGATGCACACTGTTATTATTCGACATAGCACTAACATGAATAAAGACTCAATAAAACTGTTCAATTAGGGTAAGTTACGAATCATCGGACACTTTAAGATACTGTTGAATAAACTTAATTACAACCCAGTAGTTAGATGAATCTTAATTTACTATACGTCAAAGATACCTTAGAGAACAGCAGTAGCTAATTTTGAAAAACAGACTTCAACTGAAGTTTCTAGCTTCAATGAAATGGACCTATTTTTATTTCTAACAGATCTACTTAAATATGGAAAGTGTTCACTTAGAACAGTGTTGAAATTCAACAGTCAAATTTTGATATTGAGTCGATAAAACAATGAATTTAGAAAAATTTATTTTTAATTCTATTTTTTATATATACTATACGGTATAGTATATATAAAATATCAATCTTCGTTACCAAATTTCCTAATGTTTCACATTCAGAAAGCACAAACATAAATTTGTTGTAGTTTAGCAAGCAAGACACGCGATAATTTCGAATTTTCTCTATAAATAGAGTGGCAATGGAAATATATGGCAGGGACTAAATTTACTAAGGAAGTTTGGAATGAAGAAAAATTTGCATTCAGTCGTGTGCTGCAAGAGACATGATATGAACAGAATGTCAAATATGAAAACTCCTGCCTACCTACTACCTAGCCATGAAAAAATGTTACAGCTACTGCCTACCTAGTGATGGGAAACTGTTACAACTACTGCCTACCAAGCAATGGAAAAATATTAAAGCTACTGCCTACCAAGCAATGGAAAAATATTACAGCTACTGCCTACTTAGCGATAGAAAAATGTTACAGTTATTGCCTACCTAGCGATGGAAAAATGTCACAGCTACTGCTTACCTAGCAGTACAAAATGTCACAACTACAGCCTACCTATAACCATGGAAAAATGTTACAGCTACTGCCTACCTAGCGATATAAAAATTGTTACAGGTACTGCCTACCTAGTGATGGGAAAATGTTACAGCTGCTGCCTACCTAGCCATGGAAAATGTTACAGCTGCTGCCTACCTAGAGATGAGAAAATGTTACAGCTGCTTGCCTACGGTCTACCTAGCCATGGGAAAATGTTACAGCTGCTGCCTACCTAGAGATGGGAAAATGTTACAGCTACTGCCTACCTAGCGATGAAAAATGTTACAGCTGCTGCCTACCTAGCGATGAAAAATGTTACAGCTACTGCCTACCTAGCGATGAAAAATGTTACAGCTACTGCCTACCTAGCGATGTAAAATGTTACAGCTACTGCCTACCTAGCGATAGAAAAAATGTTGTGGAGTTACGGCTTACCTAGCGATAGCTGCTTATTGTGATATGGTATGGAAATTACTACTTATTTAGGTTGCTTATCTAGGTATGGAAAATGTTAGAGCTATTGCTTATCTAGGTATGGAAAATGTTAGAGCTATTGCTTATCTAGGTATGGAAAATGTTGGAGCTGTTGCTTATCTAGGTATGGAAAATGTTAGAGCTATTGCTTATCTAGGTATGGAAAATGTTAGAGCTATTGCTTATCTAGGTATGGAAAATGTTAGAGCTATTGCTTATCTAGGTATGGAAAATGTTAGAGCTATTGCTTATCTAGGTATGGAAAATGTTAGATCTATTGCTTATCTAGGTATGGAAAATGTTAGAGCTATTGCTTATCTAGGTATGGAAAATGTTGGAGCTATTGCTTATCTAGGTATGGAAAATGTTGGAGCTGTTGCTTATCTAGGTATGGAAAATGTTAGAGCTGTTGCTTATCTAGGTTTAAAAGAATGATAATTTATACTCCACCAAAGTATAGACAATTTTTTAATAACTCCTGTAATAATGCTGTGAGTTTCCTGACTTTGAAATTATAATCTTGCACATCGTTTAAGTTGAACTTTGTCTAATAATATTTTTAGGTAATGAGTTTTAAATATTTAAAGTTAATCAATCATGATTTTTGCATTTTAAATAGATTACATAATACCATCAACGTGCTCAGTTAAGTTTATGGTAATATATAAATGTGAGTATTTTAAATGACACTTTCATTATATACTATATTACATTGAATATTAAAATATAAAATAATAGAACACCACTAGTCTCATATTGTAATGGGCAGAGTAGTATTGGTTTATAATACATATGTTTGCATCTAAAGTATCATATCGATATTTTAATGATGTATGACAGCACTAGTTATGTAAAATATTGGAAAATGAGAAAAATGAGATGGAGGGGGGGGGGTGTTGAAGCTGGGAAGTTTAATATTGAAACTTGATTTCGTGATTTTAATGTTGAATAAAGTTATGTATTTGAACCTTAAAATAATAATTAGTGTAAGTTTGAATCAAAGTATAGCATAAATGGGAATGTGACTCATATTTTACTTATTTATTATTGATGTAATTGATTTAATAGTATTTTCATTTTTGAAAAGATTAATGTTTTAATAATTTTAATAAAGGTATTTATAAAAATGGTAAAAATATTTTGCAAAATTATTGAACAGCTTGTAATTAGTAATATTTAGCACCATATAATTAATGATTATTCTCTACTTAAAGCTTAATTAATTATTCTCACAATAAAATAAAATTATACTTTATGTAAATGTTATATTAATTCATTGTATTTCAATCTATAAATTGAAGTTTTCATTGTTAAATTTAGATTTTCTTTGTCTTTAACAATATCAATTTTATGGTTTTTTTATGTGTCTGTAGTAAGTAATATTAAGCAACCTGATCAATAGAGTGTAATGGTCAGGAAGCATGTTTATACTTTTGTTTCTTATTCACAAACAATCGAAGTTAACTCAGAGAATTAGTAAGCTAAAAGCAACTTAATAATCATAAATGGCTTAGTAAATTCTTAATATTTCATAAATATCGATCGAACTTGTTTTCAAAATATGTAGAAACCCATTAAAGCTTATCAAAAAGAAAATTAACCTTTGT